>OW388298.1:16784852-17024852 GCA_936450465.1 Gibbula magus | reverse complement strand
TTTTAGACACTGGCAACACAGGGATGAGCTAACACCTGCAGCGCCCCTGGTGACTGTTGTAGAGGGTAGACCAGCGAGTGTGCTGACTCTAGCGGTGGTGTGTGCTGTGTTCTCCGTGTGTGTGCTGGCTCTGGTCGGTGCTGTCGTCTACCTGACTCGTCGCCTCTACTGCAGTCGTAATGGTAACTATGTGTTTCCAAGCCCATTACTTCACATTAGATAAGCTGGTGTTAGTTACATTATCTAGTTAAATCCAGGCCTCGGGAACATGAACTAATCTTAACTCAGCATGACCAGCCAAATATGAGGAATATTGGGTAATTAAAACCAACTTTTCTTAAAGCGCGCTTTGCAGTTCCGACGCAGTGCGCTGCTTTGCTAGCCGGGAAAGTTCACGAAATTGCATCGTCAGCAGCAATTACTTTTTCTCTGGATAACAACTTCTTTATTGAGAACATTGACGACGCTTACTCATGTGTATTTCCTTTTGGATGTATTCCCTTCAAAGAATCATCGTCATCGCTCTTGATTCTCTCGTCCATGCAGAATTTATTTCAGTGGAATAGGCTGAAGAAGCAAATATTTGTTTTTATTACCCATATGGTTGAAAATAATCGAGTTAATATTATTGATATGAACACATGTGCAGATATCACGTTTGCCTAGCAACTATTGTTTTACCGCGGCTTCCCTTATTTCGTTGTCTGTGACGTCATAAAACTATTGTTCGTGACATCACTGTAGCTTGCCGTCGCAAAGGAAGTGGGCCATTTCCTGGATAATTTTACGCGCATCAAATGGAACAGCTAGAATGGGTAATAAAGAAATTATTACACTCGAAAATTTGCCATATGACTTTTACGAAACTCGTGCAAATTTATGTATAACACTCGCTCTCGCTCGGGCAATACAAAAATTCACACTCGTTTCGTAAAAGTCATATGACACACTTCCTCGGGTAATAATCTCTATGTATGTTCATTAGACTGATCAACAATGTCCTGTTACGACGTAGCAAGGCTTCCTACGCTCCTAGTTCCTATGTATTACTTCACTTATCATTTAATGAAAACTAAAACAAAAAAACTATTATCCGAGTGGCATGTTTCAACTTGTGTATAATCATTTATCATACAAAACTGTGTTCCACAGGAGATATCGCTTGTGTGAGATCAAACAATATCTCCTAGGAGATATCGTTTTGACAGTAGATTTTGAACAATGCCCTGTCACCGCCAACAACATGACATCACAGTGCTTTTACATCATCGAGTAATGACATCACAATGCTATGACGTCATAAACATGATGACGTCACAATGATATGACATCACCGCATTGGAAGTCAACTGGCAGAGTTGTGCTCAGAGATTTACACTTTTTCATTGAAACTTAATAAGAATGATTTTGGATGATAAATAGAATCCCACCCTCGTGTCTTCTGATATCAAATATATCAACACTCGTTGATAAAAGTGAAAATATCCTCGGCAAGCCTCGGATATTTGTAACCTTAATCAACTCGTGTTGATATATTTGATATCAGAAGACACATGGGTGAGATTCTCTATATAATAGCACAATGTAAACACATATGCAAGGCGTGAATTAGCCAGTGATGGAGACTGGCGCGATGTAGTTGGACTAAGGCGGTCACAAAAACGCTTCTCAAAGAATCATTTTCTCTTTATTGTCAGTGTACTGCTTACTTTACATTCAGGGGCAAAGAAAAGATACCATCAATACAAGATAGTTCAATCAACCAGTGATACATAAGTCTGAAATAGAGTCACAGCATGTCGAAACTAGCTCACTGAACTTAAATTTTATTTTTCATAACATTATATATGTTTCTAATATTTCTGAGAAACACATCTTTTTCAAACCTCCCCAACTAGACCAGATAGGATAGTCAACTTGGATTTTGGCTTGTTTATGACGTCCTACAGCAACGATGCGTCAACAAAATCTAAGTCCATGAAAGTACTTTTTGCCGACAACATCTTATACTGACATATAAGTGTATAATATATATAATTTCCATATTTTATAAAAGTTAACTTTAAATACCAAACATTATGTTCAGAAAACCCCATTGAAATAGCAATTTCAGCACCCCATGTGTTTGAACAGATATACAATATTAAGTTACTGTATCATAACCTCATGAGTGAAATTATGTATGTAGAGATTATTACCCCGGGCCCCAATAGTGTTGAGCATATATATACAGATTATTACCCGAGGGGGTGTGTCAAATGACTTTTACGAAACGAATGTGAATTTTGTATTGCCCGAGCGTGAGAGAGGGTTATACATAAATTTAAGTTTGCACGAGTTTCGTAAAAGTCATATGGCACACTTTGGGGTGTAACCATTTCATTATTACCTATTCTACTCCATTTGATTCATGTGAAATTAACTTCGAAACGGTCAACTTCTCTTGCGAGGACAAGCTACAATGACGCCACGAACAATCGTTTTATGATGTCACAGACGCGATGAAACAATGGTTGCTAGGCAAACGTGATGTGTATATTTGCTCATATCAATAATATTAACTCGGTTATTTTCAACCCAAAAGGTAATTAATCTCTTTACGAGATATATCCTCATCACAGACATTCAAAATCGAGTATGTGACTCTGTTGAAAATTTGGTATCGTTTCTTTGCCTGTCGGTGTAGTATTTGTTACATAACAGTTTAGTTATGTTTAGTTGTCTAAAATGTTCTTTCATTATATTTACAGTGGTGAAATACGGCATTCATCGGTTAAAATAAAAGCCGTATTTTCACTGAGTGATATACATTAGTCGGGTCAATAGGCCTATATGGAAAAAACCTCAACCCCAACAAACTGCTACAAAACGTTTCTCAACTGATTCTGTAGGGTTTAGTGTATTTTAGAACATACTAAAAATTTACCAAAGTTGGACCCCCGGAAAAGTGGGTTTTTTTTTCAAGATGGCGTGCAAGATAGCCCCAAATCTTAATCTTAATGATCATAACTCTGTAACCATAAACTCGAATTTGATGATCTTGGTCTCTAAACCATAGGTTTTTGGGGGCAACGAACACATTAAGATGATAAAACATGGTGTTTGTCTATAATACAACACAGCAATCAGATATGGCGTCAAAAATGGCCGCCGACACCTCCAAATGACCGCAAGTCCATTACTATTCACTCAAATTTGATGATCTAGATGTCTATTTCAACGTGTTGAGGGGCAAGGAAACCATTAGGACCATTAAAAATGAAATTAGACTATTTTATTGCAATAAAATCTAACCGTGTCCAACATGGCACTACCATTTGACCTACTTCTCGTGAAGTAGAAATAATATTGTTTATACTTATGGCTACGCCACTCGTGAAAATATACATTTCTACTTCACTCGATGAGATATACATGGTATTCGACGAGAAATGTCAAATATCCTCTATTTCCGTCCCGAGAGTCCATGACAAAAAATGCACATTAGTCTGGAGGCGACAATTGTTCATGAAATTCTCTTTATTGTCATTATTTTCTGTTGATGTTTCAGAAAAGGGCAATTCCTCGGGGTATGTATCTGATGTTAAAGGCGCTGTAGCACGTTTTTTGAAAATTTTATTTTTTCAAATTTCCCAATTATAATGATAGTTTATGTCACTTATATTTACTTTAGAGGGTAAAACATCTTATTACACAAACCAATTATCCGTAGTGGTAATAACGGTGTTGCGTATAAAGCAAAAAGTGCATGGCGGCCATTTTATTGTGAACACATTTTATTATTTCGAATGACAAAAACGATTCCCATGGCTTTACGGAACCATGTAAACTTATTTGTAACTTGACTTTCCGAAGAGGGTAGGGTGTTTTACTATTGGTGACATTATTTTTCAAATACATTTCATCGACTTATTTGAGCGAAAAAACGTGCTACAGCGCCTTTAACTTCCATACACCACTGCTATCATTCAGTAGACGATAACTTACAAACCATCAATCAATTCAGTATCATCCATTTAAATATTGTCTTTAATAATACATCAACACGATTATGCATTAGACGTTGAGTCAGTGAAGACAACGTATAAAACCTTGGCCGTTCTATTTCACTAATATATACTATATTATGTTTCATTACCTGTATATATATTGTAAAGCCAAGATATGCTCGATTGTATACATATGTATTACAGAGTTTCGCTGCCAATGACGACAACCACCACAAGCAACAGCGCGAAGCAAACACCAGGTTAGTTTATGGAGAATACTAAACACGTCCCGTTTAATTACGTATTTATGAGTTAGTGGTTTTGGTATTTAACGAGCGAAAGTTTCATAAATATGTTATTAAACGGGACCGAGTTTGTTGTATTTTATTCATTACTCGCTGATTTAGTAGACGTCGTCGACAAATGGGACACATTCCATTGCGAACGCCGTGCTGATATCGTGACGTCATATTTTATCCATTTTAGCCATGGAAAGCACACGGTATTATTACACAATGTGTAATACATTTATAACATTTTGATTTATCAAACAGCGATATTTTCAACGGGTGATTAATAAATAATGTTTTACTTCAATCTACACTAATAGTGCCGAGTCTGACTCATACGATAAGCCATTAGTATCTGCTCCAGGAGGGTATTTCTATCCACAGAACTACCACAAATCCTCCGGGTGTCGAATAAACTTTTGACGTGTAACGCTTATACCAGCGTGTTGTTCGTAGCTTTTAATAACATGTAGTGAGTCAGCCGACGAAGTGTCATGATTCGAAAGTTAATGATCACGCATCGGTATTCGCATCCGGGCACTAACAATATTGCTCGATGTTAAAGGATCGATGAAATGACATATGGTCCAAATCGGATTCATTAAAATGGGATGTCAATTTGACAATTGCTCGATTTTAAATTTCTGAAATCGGTCCATAAATTACTTATATACGGCTTTTTAAAAAACCGCCTGATTTAGCCCCGGCGACCAGAATGAAAGTCTGCGGGGGTGTGACCCGTGAAGGGATGACTTCTGTGACGTATGTGGAGGAATTTGATTTTCAGCGATAGTCACAATTCAACGTAATTTCGCAACATTTTGATTGTTATTTTCACAAAGATACCTTCAATAAACCAACTTAAATTTCCCCTATATCGAATGTTTAGATATCCAACTAGGTAATTCCGCAGATGACAATTACACAATTATTACATAAACATGTCTTTTTGGCGATGTAATACACCTCATAAATTCATTTAGCGGCAGTGATAATTATCATTAATTAATTAACGAGACACCGGCGGAGTAGCCGTCTAGCCGCCCCGCCTATCGCTTATCACAGTCACGCCTCGGTGAGCATTTTCAAAAGGATTCGCCGAACAAATTGCGATAGTGTTAAAATGGGTGAATTAAAATCGTCTTAATTAACAATTGCAAGTGTATATTGTCTCGATTTTATGCTCAATTGATTCCGATATACAATATACGTAGAGGTAATCATCTGTCATTCTTGAGAAAAATGCATTTCATCTATCCTTTAAGCTATTTCATTTGGTGGTTGTATATAACGTTACGATTCAAAAGTGAATCAGACAGTCAGAGGATTTGGTCTTGTCATCGCGGATAAAAATACCCTCGTGCGATGATAATAGTCTCGTAATGAAAAGACATGACTGACAACCAAGACATAAATAAGTTCTTGGTTACAAAGACAATATATATACTACAAACAATTGCTTTAAACTTATTAAACGTGTCCGTTTGCTGATTTTAATACATTGATTTTGTTTTATTTTATCAGACAAGGGAAACCAAAGGTAAGAACTATTTTCTCTTTCCACCATCGATCTTCGGCGAAGGTTTAGACGCTTTCAAACCATATGGAAATTGAAAGCATGTTAATATTTCAAGCGAATGTCTCGTTCATAGTCTATGCTACATCCTACATGACTGTGGGTTTTATTATCCCCCGCCGCGCGTTTAGCGCGAAGCGGAGGATATAGTATTCTGCTGCTTCCGTCCGTCCGTCCGTACGTATACGTACGAAATGAAATAACTCAAATACTATTCACTAGATTCTTTTCATATTTTGCATATGGGTTCATCATAGGAAGAGTAATGTTCCTACAGAGGTTTGTGACCTTGACCTTCATTTCAAGGTCACAACGAGACTTTGTCATTTTATCCTTGTCGGCGGGATATCTCAAGAACCATTCGCTGGATTCTCTTTCAATGAAGACTTCATATCTTACACATAGCTTCTCCAAGGAAAGTCGACGGGCTGATTAGATTTTGGTGACATTATTCTCAAGGTCACAGTGGAACTTTGAATTTGTCGACATGTTAATGTATATGTAAAGCTTGTCAGCGGGATATCTGAAGAACCATTCACCGGAATTCCATCATATTCTTATACAAAGCACTTCCTGATGAAGACGACGGACTGATTAGATTTTGGTGACCTTGACATTATTCTCAAGGTCACAGTGGAACTTTGAATGTTTAGACATGTTAATGTACATGTAAAGTTTGTCAGCGGGATATCTCAAGAAACATTCCCCGGAATTTCATCAAATCTTACACAAAGCACCTCCTAGGGAAGAGAAAGGGTTGATTAGATTTTGGTGACCTTGACATTATTATCAAGGTCACAGTGGAATTTTGATTTTTTAGACATGATCGACATTTGATTTTGCTGATCTTGACATTATTTTTCAATTTTGAAGTATAAATTTGCGGCGGGGGATCATGTCACCTTAGTGACAACTACTTGTTATATAGGGTTCTAGCAACTGCCACATGTTGTCTAGTAAAAATGATTTATTACATAACTTTGTACCACTACTTGCGATTCGAAAATTCTTTGGGATGATTCCAAAACGCTTTGCCCAGGTAAGGAAGTTGCATAAGTTGAATAAGCGATAATACACCAAGACCATGGCCACGACTTTTTTTAACTTGATGGAATTTAATCTTGAGGTGACGGTTTTACCAAACGTATGTATTAACTGACGATGCATTTCTCAGAAAGGTGCATGTACCTTTATAGGTTTAACCTTTAACCTTATATTCAACTGTTCTCATCGTCATCGCGTAAGAATATTGTGTTGTTGAGAATTTCTTTAGATCATGTTCAAGGTCAATACAATATACATCACGATAGCTTCTTTATATTCGTAACATGATTCATTGTTTATACTTCTACAGAATTTAGTAGCTTTAGAGAGGTGAGTTGTTACGGTTATAGAGGAAGAGAATATGAATGCCATTAAACAAATTTCAAGTCCTCTTCAATGTGTGTTTAGAAATACATTTCGGTCTAACCTAAAATGAATCAACTTTGAAAGTTTTAATGTTTTAATTTTGAATAGCTGTCACGATAATTCTGCCATGCATCCATGATAAACCAACTGCAACTTGTGTTTCAGACGGCGCCTCCCCAACGCTCCCAACATCCCCCTCCCAAGTACGTGACATGTTTCAACCATCTTGAACATTTCTCATCTAGTCTTAATGGCCATGACAGTTATAAACTATCTTCATCTGATCAAATTAAGAATAAAAATTAAAAAAACAAGATGTTTTGGATAACGCTTTCTTTAGATTGAATATTCTTGACGTTTCGAAGTAAAGTATTTTCCTCTCTTGTTCGTGCTACTAATATCCGTTGTATAGATGTTAACATCCTTGGTGTACACTAATGTATATATCCCATGTTAGTATTCCCTACAGTTCACCTAATTAGGTAGTAAGGCTATACTCTGACATGTCATGTATGTTGACAATAAAAGAGGTGTTAACCAGAAAATCACGCTTGTCTCGTGATTTCCACTTCTCAATGCCTTTCGTAAAGATGAGGGGGCGGGATAGCGCATGTTAACGCGTTCGGCTTCGGATAAAGAGGTTCGAATCCCGCCAGGGGCACGGCAACTTTGTCTGCAGTAGAGAACTGTTCTACACGCAGTAAGGTTTGGGTGCAATGCTACACTGAATTTCAGAGTAGTACCACCCATGGTTCGCTAGTTCAAGCCGTTGCTCGCAGGTTTCACCGCAATGCATAGCCACATGGCGTTGCGGGCTTTCTCCCTGCCGTAATACTAGCAGCCGCGATATAAGTGAAATACTCTTGAAAGCGGCGTTAAACCCAAACTCACCTCACCTCGTAAAGATGATTTAGAGAATAACCAACGAGGTACGAGTGATTACGGGAAATATCCATGAGTCTAAATAATGTTCAGCCACGAGCTTTAGCGAGTGGCTCTGAACATTATTTAGACGAATGGATATTTCCCGTAATCACTCGTACCGAGTTGGTTATTCTATATATTACCCACCATGCAATTAAATTGACCAAATTACGCTTGGTCATTACATTTTCATGTTGGGCGGCCGCTGTGAAGGACCCATCGCCACAGTAACATTGTGACGTCATAAGATAATTCGTCGCGTCAGACCATTGTTGTATGACGTCATAGTCATTCTTTCTCCGGGTAACCGACCAATCAACGTTGAGAATCACTTGAAAGCACATGTGCAAATATCACAAAAATAATCACCTGTGTCTTCTCACCCGTATGGGTAATATAGTAAAATACTTGGTACAGTACGTCATCTAATGCTGTCGTAATGCTTGCACAAAGTACGTCCGCTTGTCTACACATGTTAAGTTTCTCGTTTTGAAGGGATAGAGTAATGTCAAAATTTGCACACACAAAAATAATTAATTAAAATTAATATTTCTTTAATTTCCAGACATAGAGAGATAGATGTGAAAATTTGCACACAAAAAAATAAATTAATTAAAATTAATATTTCTTCAATTTCCAGATAGCCCCGGCGATCTCCAACAGGAATTGTATGAGAATACCTGAGGAATAACACTTGTGGATACACGAATACAGCCAGGTTATCAGGACAATACACTGTCGGACAGAAGAAACGCCTACCAGATATATTATCAGATTTTTATGATGAACAGTTTAGCAACATTATAGCATTATGAAGTTACACCGTTTCTGCATAATATATTTTTTATTCCAAAAGTTGTTATGTCACAAAAGAATGCCGATTGTTGACATGAGAGAATAGAAATTGTTGTTTGGATAAGTATTTGATAAGAAAAACATTTGAAACAGATTTTCATAGAACCAAGAGCAAATACAGGCATGCATTCGCGTTAAAGTGGTGATGACGCTACAGATGTACGTGGTAACAATGCGCAGGTGAATCAACCAGAAATAGCGGTCTTCATTGAGTGTGTTTTTCATGAATCACAGTTTTTTCATGATTTCAATAGACTTTCATATTTATTATTGCTGAAGCATAACGCGGAGACCACCATTAATTATATTTCAGATATTATTTCACCTTTCGTTTTAAGGAAAATCAAGTAGGCCGACAGTGTACTCACAACCCCGTGAAACAAGTTGAAAATTTACGTAATGACAAGTCTGTTTGGATGAACTGTTTAAAGACAATCTAGAAGTTGATGTAATGGAAAAACAAGGATATGGGCGATCAATTTCTTCATTTTAAAATGGCGACGTTTCGGTAAACGGATGGTCGACTTCTTAGTTGTAGGATAGGTGAAAGTTGAAACATGTAGGAGGAAATCGGTGTTTAACTACCATTTGAATATATACTGACTGTACGCTTGAACAAACGTCACTGTACAATAACGAATTTGAGCATTCTTAAGTCATTATTTTATGTTACAACTTTGAAATGCCTATCAAAGAGTTCAATGTTTTTCACGTTTTTGGTTAACTTTAAAAAATATATTTTTCATTTCTCATATTCACATGATTCCCCGATAGATATCTCAATCCGAATGTGTGCAAAAATCTTTTTTTTTAACCATTACGACATTTTTTAGTTTGACATTTATATTTATTGCAACAAAAAAAAAGAAATTATGCTATCAAATTAATGTTGTATGAGTTCAGTTTTTGATTTTATGTGTAAATAGTTATCATTGCCGTTTCTCCTGTTATCTGATTTGTATGCTTTTATCGTTTAACGTTCACGCTTTATTGAAGTCTTTCCCCTCGCCACTGATGGCTACACTATTGCGAAGTGGCGTTTAATAATAACCCACTCACTCACTCAAGTGTTTCAAATATTTTATCTGCATTTTAGAGCTTGAACAGTTATTGTATCAGATATTTTATTTTCATTGAATGTTTTTATTTTATTCATCTTTATTTTTATTGATGTTTATCCTTACTGTAGTTGATTTTTTAAACAATAATATTTGATTGCTTTGAATAGCCATCTTAATGTCTCCAAAAGGTTTACACCTATTGATTGTATTAACTTTATTATATTTTTTATATTTTTTATTTTATGCACATGTTTATCTTTTTACAATGATAAGAATTATTTCATAGCTTATATGTAATGCCTATCAATGTTAAATATTTTTTCTCATGATAAATGGCATTTTCAATACTGCAAATTTTTGCAAATTCCATTTTTTTCAAATTTTTCATTTATAATGATAGTTTATGATGTCATTCATATTTACTTCATACTTATATCTTATTACACAAACCAATTATCCGTAGAAGTAATAACGGTGTTGAGTATAAAGCAAAAATTGCATGGCGCCCATTTTTATGTGAACACATTTTATTATTTCGAATTACAAAAACGATTCCCGTGGCTTTACCGGATCATGTATATATACTCTTTTTTAAACTTGTTTTTCCGAAGAGAGAATGGTTTTTAACTATTAGTAACATTATTGTTCACGTACATTTCATCAACTTATTTGAGCGAAAAAACGTGCTACTGTCCCTTTAACAAAACAAAAGCTTATCAAAGATATTCAAAACCTACTTTGTCCGGTGGAAGTATTTTGTTTTTGACTCTGTTGAAAATCTGGCAACGTTTCTTTTGGACACTAGTTAACAAAGGGTTCTTGTCTTGTCTTGTTCTGAGTTCTTGTCTTGTCCTGGCCGTGTTCAAGAGAGGTTTCAAAGTAATCGCTCAACTGGCGATTACTTTTAAACCTCTCTTGAACGCGATTGCTCAATGTAGCGCTACGTAGCAAGGCGAGCGAACTTCGAGGAATTTGTACTGTGTCGTTCAAGAGAGAGGGAGCGCTACTTGAGCGCTACATTGAGCGATCAATGAGCAATTAAGCGCTCGCTGTTATAGAACGGAGACCAGGGCTACGCAGCGTTACATTGAGCAATCGCGTTCAAGAGAGGTTTAAAAGTAATCGCTAACTGAGCGATTACTTTGAAACCTCTCTTGAATACGGCCCTGGTGTTAAGTGTCAGCCAGGCAGAACAACGTCTGGACACGCGCTGCAATGAGACCACTGCCCAGTTGGGGACTGCATGTACTTGTCGCTATACACTTGGACTTTCCAGTCTAAATAAAAGTCGACCTTTTTTCCGAGGATTTAAAATTTGCAAAATAATGCATCTACCGGGATACGAGCAGGTTCTGTAGCTTCCTCCGAACGATATGAGTTCGTATCCCGGTAGATTAACTATTTTGCAAGTTTTATTCCTCGGAAAACCGACTTTCCTGTCGTATTATGGTAGTATTTTATAGTGCAATATACATAATAAAGTGAATATAAATGTTAAATTATGATAAATAGAATACACTCGTCAATTACCAATTTTACCCCTGATATTTGATGAAATAGCTAGAGCTTGTAGTTGACTCACTCTATTATGTATCCTTTGTTGAGACAAACAAGTCTTCCAATATGTCTTTCATATTAATTTAATGTTCAATCTACATAAATTTAGTCCTATATCATGGATTTACCTGTTGATCCAAATTTACATAGATTGTTTAATGTTCATCCTCTTATTTTCATAACATCGTTTTTGTTTGTAGCATTTTAAAACTAATATGTAATAAATACTTTGCTTTCTTATCGATACAACATTGTCATATATCGGATCAATCTCTCCGTACACATTTGAACCCACACCCACGGAGCCAGGCACCAATCGCCAGCACTTACTGTGCCGACATATCCATTCTGCTTTAGTGCCTAGATTTATGTGGAAAGAACATTTTCTTATTCCAAATGCATAATTAACAAGAAGACATAGTCATCAACATCCCCCGCCAGAGCCAAGAAATTGGAAAAAGGGCAATAATTCGAAATAATTGTGCATTACTCATTTTCATTCCATCAAGGTATGTTAGCCCTAAAGCAACACACCAATTTAAGTTCTCCTATCTTAAACGGTTTCTGAGAAAAGCTGTCCCCTTTGGAGATACCATGAACAAAGTCCAAAAATACGGAACAAGGGCAATAACACCGGAAAAAATAATTGCACGCTTCTCATTTTCGAACTCCATCAAGGTATTCATGCCTTAAAGCAGCTCATCAAATTCGGTAACCCTATCTTAAACGGTTTCTGAGAAAAGCTGTCCCCTTTGGAGATACCATGAACAAAGTCCAAGAATACGGAACAAGGGCAATAACTCCGGAAAAAATAATTGCACGCTTCTCATTTTCGAACTCCATCAAGGTATTCATGCCTTAAAGCAACACATCAAATTTGGTAACCCTATCTTAAATTGTTTCTGAGAAAAGCTGTCCCCTTTGGAGATACCATGAACAAAGTCCAAAAATACGGAACAAGGGCAATAACTCCGGAAAAAATAATTGCACGCTTCTCATTTTCGAACTCCATCAAGGTATTCATGCCTTAAAGCAGCTCATTAAATTTGGTAACCCTAGCTTAAACGGTTTCTGAGAAAAGCTGTCCCCTTTATCTCGGACGGACGGACGGACGGACGGACACACGGACGGAAACACGGACGGACGGACGGAGCCCAAACCTAGCTAGATAATTATGTGTATACATATAAGGTTTACATGATACTGAACGCATGCATATACTTGAGGGGGAATTCAACCGGAAGTTGTCGACAAGTTGCTTCTCTGCTCTGCACTGCTGTGCTATATAATTCTAGATCATATTTTACTTGTAGACGTGTAACAGCGTTGCAACGACTTTTTCACAATCAGGGGCGGGATAGCGCAGTGCATGGTTATCGCGTCAGGCTTCAGATCAAGAGGTCGATTTCCGGCAATGTTATCAGCAGTAGAGAACTGTTCTACACGCAGTAAGGTTTGGGTGCAATGCTACACTGAATTTCAACACAATACCACCCATGATTCGCTAGTTCAAGCCGATGCTTGCAGATGTCAAATCAAAGCATGGCTTTGCGGGATTTCTCCCTGCAATAATAGCGCCTACTCGTGATATAAGTGGAATACTCTTTAAGCGGCATTAAAATCTAATTAACCTCACCTGTCACAACCAATGCATGTCAGATAGTTGCGCTACGCTACCACCTCAAATTGTCATATTTAGATCTGTCACAACAAAATCATCTGAAGAAGCCATAAAATGGACACTACATTTTAAAACAAAACAACGCATTTATTGCAACGTAAGTACACACAATATACACATTATACAACAACCATGATCACCCGGATGTAGAAGTTCCGGGTCGAATCTCACTCATTGGCTGGATAGGAAAGTAATACAGGATGTGGGAATGGGATTAAAGCGGACGGCGGATCTGAAATAAACACGGAAGCTGTTGCAATGTATGTAGATACGTATAGGTTTAAAGAGACACTATGTTCGTGATAAAAATGGGTCCCATAGAAATAAACAAAGGGTAATTAGCATGCCTCCTAACAGTCAAGGCTTGCTGAAAGATGTGTTTTTAGGGTTTAAGACCCTATGTCATATTTTCAAAGCACTGTAATGAACCAACTCATTCTATTACTAGCTGCTAATTAGCCTTTATTTATTTCAACGGGAGCCATTTTTATCACGGACGTAGTGTCCCTTTAAATAACATACCACGTTTCCTCTAATTTCGACAGGGTGTATATTTTCAGAAGCAAGTCGAAATTAGTCGGCAGTTTATAAGTAAATCTCATAATTGATTTAATAATAATAATGATTAAATATCCCATTACATATACTCCAAGTCGGCGTGTAGTCAGAGACAAGCTTGCATCATGAGTAGCAACCTAACTTAATTCAGATCAACGGTTTTTGTGTAATGTTAGGTTGTAATGCCATCGACCTACATTTAGTCTGATTTATTGAGAAGCGTCTCGTAACTTCTCTAATATGCAGAGTAAACGCGAGTGCCTCATAGTTTATGATAAACAATAATTGATGAGACCAACTCTACCTTATAACTAGTCTGTCCTCCAGACCCCTTAATTTACGTTTAAAGAGCCGAGGCAAGTCTACAATGAGGCAAGTCTACAATGAGGCAAGTCTACAATGAAGCAAGTCTACAATGAGGCAAGTCTACAATGAAGCAAGTCTACAACAAGGTAAGTCTACAATGAGGCAAGTCTACAATGAGGCAAGTCTACAACGAGGCAAGTCTACAATGAGGCAAGTCTACAATGAGGCAAGTCTACAGAGCTCAGTATGAAAATGAACACATCTCAGAGGCTGCTTTTTATTTTATTCAAATCTTGAAATTTAAACAAAAAATCATTTCAGAGGCTAAATGGTGGACTAACTCTACCTGTGTGACTGCACGTTCAGAGAGTCAGCCAGCGTACGCTGCAGGTGCGCGATTACCCCCTTCCTCCTCTCCCCCTCCAGGTGGGCGGGGCTCTCCAGCGTCGCATATACACAGGGGGCGTGGCTTCCTCCGAGGGTCATGACCTCCCCGCTACATACCCGGATGTACACACTCTGCAACACAGACAGGGGATACGTCGTATTATGTTAACGGAAGCAGTGTTTAAATGATGCTACTTCCTGTTCGAGAGCGGTAACTGTACACGTGTCCTAAACACAGCACAACATTAGCATAACTGTTCTGCTTATCAGCTAGGTTGTAAAACAGATGAAATATTCAAATCTTTTGCACAGGGCAATTTAGAAAAAGAATACTTACTAGATTTGCTGGAAAACAACTTCTTCGTTGTGGATAACGCGATGTTTCAGACTCAGGTTATATTTATGCTCATAAATTTATTTATCCAATATACCACCCGAAAGAACGACATATGTATACATAATATAACAACGTTGTTTTCCAGAAAATCTTGTTTCCAGGTGAAGCTGCCTAATCTGCTGTCGGAAGATAAGATAAACTTTATTATCCCAGATTGGAAATTCGTCTTACATTTAACTAGACTTTGGTAGTATACAATACAAAATAAAAATACATGAATCACAGGTGAAGTTTAGCGCAAATATGTTGCGCAACAGAGATGAACGACCAGTTTTCCATATGTGCGAAGTTCGCACATATGGAAAACTGGTCGTTCATCTCTGTTGCTCAACATATCTGCGCTAAACTTCACCTGTGCATGAATACAATATAAAAACAATATTTCCATACATTGTGATGATGGGTACTAAAAATGACATTGCCATATTTTAATCAGCGAGTAGCGAGAACGAAGGAAGGAAATAGGATGTCATGGCGATCGATCTGTGGAGTTTATTAGACTTGATCTTCCAAACATGTGTACCACAGGAGATATCGCTTGGGTGAGATCAATTAAGTGGTATATATCATAGGAGATATTGTTTTGACAGTAGCTTTTGCGCAATGCCATGTCGCCGTCAATCACAATGCTTTTACAACAAGTACTGACAATTGCATTCCCAACTACACTGTACGAACATGATGGAACTCAACTATTCGGCTTTCGAAGGTAAAACAAGGCGATGTCATGCAATTCATTTTGAAGTACACGCCAGAATGACATGATATTGCAGAAATATAATAGAATTATACTAATTATATAATATTATGAATTATAGTTTGTTTAAAAATATTTTGGATAACATTGATTCACATCAAATAATGTTTAATCTAGGGTTAGTCGCTATATGAGAAAGACGGTGAAAGTACGGATTACCCGAAAGTGATATGACATCATAGTGACGTCATGTAACAAAAGGAGAATAAGATTAAAATGAGGTCACCAAATTGTATCAGATTGGTCATACATTATGTCATTCACTAACTTTTGTTTTATATTTCAAAAGTATGTTTCCAAAATATTTTAAAATCAATAGTTATGTTATTTGAAATTTCTTGACGAATATCTATGATCACGAATGTACATTGTTTGGTTAAGTCATGCGAGATCATTTCCCTTCGAGCGGCTAATTTAATGTGTTCACATTAAATGACCGATCGAAGGCAGTTCAAGTGATATAACTGATGTAGCGATACTTAAACAATCAAAGTAGAATTTTAAATAGGGTACCTATATTACTTAAACGTACTACAGCGCCTTTAAGAGAAAACGCGCTGAAAACAAGTAGCTGCAGGGCCGTGTTCAAGAGAGGTTTCAAAGTAATCGCTCAATAAGGGATTACTTTTAAACCCCTCTTGAACGCGATTGCTCAATGTAGCGCTACGTAGCAAAGCGAGCGAAATTTGAGGTTTTGCACCATGTCGTTCAGGAGAGAATGAGCGCTATTTGAGCGCTACTTAAGCGCTACATTGAGCAATCAATGAGCGATTATAAGCGCTCGCTGTTATGGAACGGAACCTTAGATTATCATCTTAGCGACGCTTCATTGGCGCAGTCAGGAGCTTACCTGTCTCTCAACTTCCAACTCCTTCTGTATGAGACTTGTCAAAACTCCGTGCAGTGTGTCGGGCAGCCTTGATTTAGGTTGATTCGTATGTATAGTTAACATAGACATTGTCACGGTACTGTTGAGAGCTCGGTGCGTGCTTAGCCCGTTCTACAGTAGCTATGTGTAAGACAGCGTCTGTGTAGTATCTATAAATACGGCAAAATCCGGGACCGTCTATATATGTACCCATATCCTAGTCCAGAAGGGACCTCTGACGTCACATGCGGATCCGACAGGGATGAGAATTCCGGGTATTTAAGACGCTCGCTCCTTGAACCTTTGTTGTTGTTATTTTTCGGTTTAGCCAGGTTCAAACTCCGCCATTGGTCGTCGACATTGTTCGGGAAACAATTAATGCAGTTTTAATCACAGTGAATCGAGTGTGAAAAGCATTCACCCAAGCGCCTGTCACCTGTGGTTTTAATGTGTAATTCAGTATCATACCCGTTTCGCTTGTTCTAGCCGACATATCAGCACTAATGTATTGCACAAAGTATTTGTTCTTAAAATATCATCATTTTATCAAATTTTGAAAAGGAGAAATGGAATTTTCATGCACTGCCCGTATCTTAGTCCTGCCCGATGTCAGTGTATACAAGCCTTAAATACAGTCTAGATTCTTATTCAGCAAGTCTTTATAATATGAATGGAACTGAAAGTATTAAAAAATATATAATTATCATGATCGCCTACACTAAATGCAGAGTGTCACTTCCTCACCCCTATTGTATATAGTATGGTTCAGTCCACTAAGCCATTAATGAACTTGGTCATTGTTATGAAGTCATATACGTCATACATAAAGCCATGTTTGATACAAAAGAATTTCAACGAGTATTGGTTTGTGAAATATATCTTTGAACAAATACATGTTTACAGTAATAAGAAGGAAGATATTTATTTCTTATTTCATTTAATAAACTACACTCTTACATTTTATATATGTTTGTATATTCTTTCCTTATCAGTAATTAAAATGAACTCTTTAAAAAATTACTGTAATATCTACCTGCTTTACGTCCAAAAGCACGTTTCGAAACATGATAGTGACGCCTCAATGCTAAATACACTTATTGTCAAACCAAGGTTTATGCCTTTTACGTGAACGTTTTGATTGATTTAACGGGGCAGTAGCACGTTTTTTCGCTGAAAAAGTCGATGAAATGTATTTGAAAAATAATGTCACTAATAGTAAAACACCCTTCTCTCTTCGAAAAATCCAGTAAAGAAATGAGTGTACATGGTTGCGTAAAGCCATGGGAATCGTTTTTGTTATTCGAAATAATAAAATGTGTTCACAATAAAATGGCTGCCATGCAATTTTGGCTTTATACGCAACACCGTTATTACCACTATACGGGTAATTGGTTTGTGTTATGAGATGTTTTACTCTCTGAAATAAATATAAATCATCATTATAAATACGAAATTTGAAAAAATAAAATTTGCAAAAAACGTGCTCCAGCACCTTTAACTTTAAAAGTATCATATGTATTCTTAGCAGCACTAACAAACATAATTTACAAATCATTACACACAGATGTAACACACAAAACAACCTTATCACATTCGATGCATAGATTGTTACACTGCGTACCACAATGTACATGAGAATGCACGGGATCGAAATTTCCACTCTCAAAATGTTTTTATTTGAGAATACAGGCGCAGAAGCGTCTTTACAAGTCACATTGTGATATGTACATGTGTAAATAAAAATGAAAATACATTGTCGGCAAATCAAAGTGAAATTAAAGTAATTTGTTCTTTTGATATTCTGTCTTTCTTATCTTTGTGGATGAGTTCATTATGTTCTTAAGGGATCGGGATGCCAGTGTGATGTGCACTCATCCATAAATTTGTTTTGATAGTGGTGTAGGTAATATGGGATGTAGGCGATACGAGGACAGGCCCCAGGACCACCCAAAGTACTATAATCTGATACAGAGTCCCTGATAAACCTGTGACTCATCCAACTTATAACATTGATGTTATCTCAGTTTTCCTCAGTGTGTATCAAACTTCAATTGAGCATCTACGACCAGCGCAATATAAATATGTTCATGATGATGATGATGTTTTTCTTTCTTCGCTTCGTTTTTGTTTCAATTTGTTTTAAGATTATTATTGAAGGTGACATTATATAATTATGTAAATAACAATTAAACTTGATTCCCGGTATGATAAACCCATCTTACAGGCCTGGTTTGTTACGGTTAAAATACAGCGGAATTGTATGTATCTTAGGTATCTTTGTGTGACTAAAAGCTATGTACTGATGATGAAATACTGAAGCTCTCATAAAATACCCACTAAAACTCGTTTACGCCTATACTGATGTGTAGGCTACTGAATAGAGACCACAACTTCCCAATGCAAGGCATATAACTCTTGCCAGTCTCCATTACTGGCTGATTTAGGTTAAATCAGCCAGTAATGCAGACTGGCAAGAGTTATGCCTTGCGTTTGGAAGTTGTAGAGACCACGGTTGTAGTGTACCTCCAGCCTATCATTATATAGTTGAATCCAAACACCTGCGCCCCGTTCAATAGCAGCGAGCGCTTAACTTGCTCAATGTAGCGCTCAATGTAGCGCTCAGTGAGCGCTTCTTCTCTCTTGAACGACACAGTGCAAATTCCTCAAAGTTTGCTCGCCTTGCTACTTAGCGCTACATTGAGCAATCGCGTTCAAGATAGGTTTCAAAGTAATCGCTCTTTGAGCGATTACTTTGAAACCTATCTTGAACACGGCACTGTTGTACTCATTCGGCTCAATATGGATGAGTATAGCAACTGTTCATTATCACAACTAGTCAAATACACCTATAAAATATAATCACTTGTGTAACCCGCCCGGTCCGTTGATCGACAGTGTTGTTACAAACCATGTACGTCAAACCTACCAATTGTTAAAGGGACTGTAGCACACATTTCCCATTTATAATGATAGTTTATGTCATTTAAATTTACATTAGATGGTAAAACATCTTATTACACTAACTAATTATCCGTAGTGGTAATAACGGTGTTGTGTATAAAGCAGAAATTGCTTGGCGGCATTTTAATGAGAACACAATTTATTATTTCGAATTACAAAAACGATTCCCATGGCTTTACCGAACCATGTACACTTATTTTCAACTTGATTTTCCTAAGAGAGAGGGTGTTTTACTATTGGCAACATTATTTTTTAAATACACTTCATCCACTATATAAACGAAAAAACGTGCTACTGCCCCTTTAAACCACTATGTACCTCGAACCTGCCGATTGTTAAACCACCATGTAGCTATAGGCCTACATCACCCCAATCATATGTTTAACCTAACTATCACATTTTTTACATATTTTCCTTGCTAAAAGCATGTTATCTCTTGCTTTGTTAGGTGCTGATGCATAGAGCTTGTACTGGAACTAGTTCATCACACCAGTTGCCTAAATGCCTATCAACGAAGTACTTCATCCTGGCATGTTCTCCCTTCAGAGATTACTAAAGTCATTTCCCTACCTGTTGAAGAAACAAATATCTATTAGATCTAGTATAAGTCTTTCGTTAGAAGTATCAGTTAAACGTTTTAGATTATAGAAACGTTTACTCGTTTTCGAAGTGTCCGTTCTGTTTATGTGTAGATTTTGGTTTTATCTGTAGCCTAACAACAGTCTGTAGGCCTATTCCTTCTCCGAATTTGCAGTATCTTTTATGAGTCGGTAAAATCAAATGTATCAATAGATTTTAAGAGAGAGAGAGGGTGCACCCATGGTTCCATGACTACATATGTAGTTATAAAGGGTGAAATAGAGATCTTTATTTATAACGAATTCATCGCATCTCTTTATAACTAGGCCTACTTCCATGCACCGCTGATATTGGGGATAGGCCTATATCAATTCTTAAATTCTGTCGTTTCCAAACCTTTTTCATAATTCCTTGCCATCGATTTAAAAAATACATTTTTATTCCTCATTGCATCATCCTTCTTGCCAAAGTGCTGTCCACAAACAAAATCGGTGGAATGAAAAAGGTGTTTGAATTATTAATTGCACGAATTAATGTAGTCGTTTTGTAGTGCATGTATATAGCCTATATTATGACACTTCAGAGATAAAGAATTGATAGAAGTAGATATTAAATTACACTTGTCCTATTGTTCTTTCATTCCATTATTTTCCAGTAATGGAGAGTTGCACCTCACATCATATTTTTTAAGTAGAAATTTATTTCTTTAACTTGTTAAAGCAATTTTGATAAGAGCAATACTTTGAGTGTAATTTAAGTAGGGTAATATCCTCGTTTATTACCTACGGGGGCAATCATATCAGGGTTCATATTTTTCATACGATGCCCTAGGGCAACTTATCACTTTGTCATGGTGACGTGACGTCATAAACAATGCTATGACGTCACGTTTCGTCTATGACGTTGTGTTCTAAATGGCGACGGCGGGTCGCCAGCCTATGGTTGAAATTGGATTTTAGCGTGTTTTCATTAATTTCACGACTTCGGTAATAAACAGAATATTATATTCGTGTCTATGTCATACTATGTTTACGACACTCGTGCCTGAATATCGGTATATCCCTCGCTCTCGCTCGGGAAATACTAATATCCAGGCACTCGTGTAGTAAACATAGTATGACCACGGACTTAAATTAAGTCCGTTGTATGACATAGACACTCATATAATATCCTCTATAACTCTCCATTCCTTAAAAATAATTGGCCTCGGCTCCATTATTTTTAAGGAATGGAGAGTTACTCGGACATTACCATCTACATAAATCGTTGCCTCGTGTACGAGCATGATTCAACTTGCAAAGAATAGAGATTCCATCTATTTTTAGACAGAATACACACTTATCTCCCTTGAAGGAAATCCCAAAATGGCCGCTTTGTTTTGATTTTCCGCGTTACCAAAATATTTTGGATAATATTTGCAACTGTCAAGTACAATCGAGGAAATACATTCTGGTAATTTGATGCCATGGAAACCCAAGAACAGGATGCCATGGCTGGTAACTTCCAGCGCCTCGTCACTTTCCAGGAATACCCGATAGAGGAAGCAGGGGGTAGGAATCGCTCGTCTCTTGTGGGGTATAATTCCCCCATCACCCTAGCTAAAGCCGGGTTCTACAGGTACCCGGGGTGTTCTGGGGACGAGGTCAGGTGCTACAAGTGTGCAGTCAAGTATCAGGGGTGGTCTGGGGAGACGCCCTTGTCCGTTCATCGGATACTCAGCCCAAACTGTCCCCATGTTGTTAGTGAAACACCGGTGCGTTTGACACTAATGACACTGACAGCTGGAGTTTCACGTGGGTTAGGATGTGGGGTTCGACGCCGTCTAAACTTGCCCTCACCGAGTTGTCATGAAGCTTCAGAGGATGCTGGTGATAACCAACGTATTGTTCTCGATGTGTATGATGAGTTTGGAACAGAGACTGAGAGTCCAGAACAACAGAGTGATGGGGATGTTGGGTCCCTCTTGTTTGAGAGTCATAGACAGTTGACATTCCCCAGTCCCACACACCCACTGGCTGAAGTATGGGCAGGGGAGGGCTTTGTGTACCAAGGGAATGTTGACAGTGAAGAGGGTGTGGTCAATATGGAAGGGGGTGTGGTCAAATGTGTGTTCTGTGGACTCGAGATACCCTACAACACAGAACAACCTACAAGAACACACAAGCTGGAGTCACGGAACTGCCCTATGGTGAACCACCTTGAGAAATGTGTCGGGAACATTTAACGAGAGATGGAGGAGAAAGTGCGGTCCCAGTATCTTCAACTCACCTCCGGGACTAGTGTGACTGACTGTGAGAGTGAATCTCTGTTCAAACACCCCCAGTTTGAAGATGGGAGGGACAGATTGGATACCTTCAAGTACTGGCCCAGCAGACAGCGGCAACCTACAGCTGATCAGCTGTGTGAAGCTGGATTCTATTTCTCAGGTAGTTATTACTCTTAATGCATGGTTTATATGAAATTATAAATTATATTTGTTGGTAATGTTACAGAATGTTAAACATTGTTGACAATCTGTGTCAATCTTAGAGCTCTGATCTCTTGTGTGAAGATATTGAATTTGTACATCTACATGGTAAACTAAACTATTCTCTTTTCTATCATTTTATCTTGCCATAAAAACCAGAAGTTATTGCATGGTTATTTGGATATTTGTGTTTAAATGCCCCTTTCATGAGTATGTTCCTGAATACCAAAGCAACTAGTAATGATATTAAAAAAATTTTAAATATACATATTATGATATACAATGCATGATATATAACTTTGTTGTATTCTTAATTCAATATGTTGTTAAAAAATATTTCAAAACTTAATGGAGTCATTAATTGAAAGTGTTCTCTACACTTCTCACATTTCTAATATGCTAATGTGTTATTGTTTCACTATGTTAAACATTGTTGACAAATTTGTTTATTAAAGTGTAAGGAAGTTATTACATCTCTATAAACTGCAATAGAGAGGTATTATATATGATAGATTTTAAAGATTCAAAGTAGTTGTACATTGTGTGGAATGGAATGCCATAAGATAAATATAATATAACATTTCATAATGTGTAAATAAGGATAAATAAAGTAGGATATTAATAATACTAACAGTAAAAAAGTGTTTCTTTGAATGTTGAACATTATAGAAAACAACACTATGTACAAAATATATACAGTGAGGCTTCGATAATTCAAATGCTTCCGTTTTTCCATCAAAAATGTTCAGATAGTGAAATGTTCGGACTACTGAAATGAACCAAAGAGTCGATCGCCTTTGAATCTACAATCAGACGAGAGGTTATTCAGAATATAAAATGAGTTTGACACTTTGGATATTTATAACTATCACACAAAATGAGAAATTTCAATTTATTACAATCACAAACTCCTGACAAACAAAGTAAGACATTAGACTCTACTCTTGTGTCAATCCACTGTCATTGAAGTTTACCGATCCAATCAGTGTGATGATCGCTTGTCAAGGGGATTTCCTGAACGCTTTTGATGAATCACCGGATTAATGAAGCATTAATTAACTAATCCGTTACAGCTATTTGGCGTTCGGATTAGGAAAAGGAATCAACGTATTAATGAATCAACATTTAATGAGTTAATGTAGAGATAAGTTTGGTACCGTTAGGACCCTGCGGGATTCGGATTATCGGTGGCCGGACTATCGCGACTTGAATGTATTTAAAAACAATTCATGACCAAGATTGCAATGCGGAAGACATCCATTTTTTATTTTTAACCCTCGTACAACTCACGGAGAAAAGTTAGACTAAGTACCGTTGGGTCTAGGAGACTCCACAGAATTTCACAAAATTGAATTGCACCAAAGGTTCAGAGAAATGATTACCATTTCTTACTCAGCTGTATTTGTTGGAAGTATATAAATATTTTCATGTGATTCCGACCAAGAAATCATTTCTTTTGGTTTTTAAGGGTGGGTCTCTTTGAGTCCAAATATATTTTAATAAAAATGTTTTGATTGAAAACGAAATTGTTATATTGTAGTTGAAACATAGCTTTATCAACACACCAAATTTGATTGATTTGGATGATTTTAAAAAAATTACTCATTTTTACCTAATATTTGAAACCCCATAGTTCAAATTTTGTTTTACATCATTAAAAATGGTACATTTTTCAGTCAATTATACATCTAAATTATTTGAGATACCTATATCAAAGGCATAGCTAATATATACCATTCTTGACCCTATTAATGCTGGGGTCTAATAGACCCCATTAAGTCGTACGAGGGTTAATCAACATGTTTTTTTTATGCATTTCTGTGTTTTTCTGACTGAATCAGTCATTTCTTTTGAACACCATTAAATAATTTATAATATGAATTGAATTTACTTTTATCCCACCAGGTCACGCAGACAAGGTTGTGTGTTTCGCGTGTGGAAGTGGTCTCCGTAACTGGGACCCAGAATCTGACCCCTGGGTTCAACACGCTAGTCACGCCCCAAGCTGCGTGTTCGTCAAACTACACAAGGGAGACAACTTCATCTCACAATCACAGGAGGCTCAGGTATTCATTGTTGTGAAAAGTAACAATTAATTCCAAGGGGTATTAGTAATGTAGTTTAGTAATTTGTTATGAAAGTAAAATGTCACACCATCATCATGAGACAATACTTTATAATTTATAAACACAAAAAAGAGATTTACATTTACCTGTTGGTAATATTGTATATAATATTGTGACATAAAAATTATTGCTCATAATACCTCAATGTTTTATTTTGTAATTCCAGGTGCTGACTGACTGTGACCCCCCTTCAGGTACTACTGCAGTTTCCTATAGTAGTTTACAATGGTTATAAAATCTTTAAGTCCGAGGTCACTGACTTGCCAAATTATACTTTTGCCAACTATCAACATTGACAATACTTCCACGTAAAGCTCTGTGAGTTAGTAAAAATAAACTGCTTTAAGTCAATGACTTGTTGACACGTAATGAATTTTCAACCCCTGAGATTACATTGGTACCAACTCTTACTTATGGTGTATTTTCTCTTGATAGATTCATTTAGATCTGGTGTATTTCAAAAGTTCAGAATGTTAAGGATAGAATTTGAACATATAATAATGAAAATACCAAAAATACTGTCTCATCACTAATTGACACAGAAGAGATTTTCTATTCCATGAGAAGTATCCAATGTTAAATCAATGTCTGAATTTTCCTAAAGTTTTGAATTATCTCCCTTCATCTGAAGCAAAGATCAGTATTATTCCAAATCATCCCGCATTGCTTAAGAAGACAGTGAACCAAATCAAATATAATGATTGTTATCTTTTTAAAAATATTTCTTATATATTCATTGTGACAAGTCTCAAGTGACCATTATATTATATGAATTTTAATTGATGTTTAGTAAACTTGAAAGGAGTTATCTCCCTTGTACAAAGTGAATAGCTTTTAAGCCTTGTCAGCCTTGTATTTTTTGTGGTGGGAGATATCCTAGAAGCATGAATATTCTTTTACTCTCGAATCTTTTACAAAGTAATGAGTAATGTTTACTATTTAAGTCCAATTAAAAAAGTCAAAGAGGTTTTATATATCATTTGATGAGGTACGATCGCTTAACCTTACTGCTAGATTTAGATCCCCCAAATAACCTATCTCAACAAAGTAACCCGACACAGACTGTCATGTTCTGACTGGTTGCTTTATATTTGGCATAACAAATGAAATAAATTAAAAAATTTCTTTAACGACCACCTAATTTTCATTATCTTAGTATTTGATAGTTTATTTCATGATCCCTCTTTTATCTAGCTATTGAATATTTAGATATTAAAACCAATGATGGAATTGTTTCATGCATCTAACCAGAGTTCCCTCCCTTGCAGCCACTGACGGAAGCAATCCCAGCAGCCCCTGCTCCGCACTGCGCCCGAGTCTGGACGTGTCGGCGGTGGAGGCAGCTCTGTCATGTCAGTATGATGCGCAGCAGATTCGTCACGCTGTACTCAAATTCTTTCTCTCGTCGCGTGAGTGTCTCAACTCATGTCAAAAATGGAAGATCTATGATTTTCGATTTTATGTGCTGAATTTTGAAATATTAGAAAATGTAACTTCTTTCTCTTATCAACTGACTGGTTCCTGCTTTTGTGAATCAAAATGATTTTCATAGATTCTGTTTTCTCAACTTTGCAATTTTTCTTGCTGAAAGGAATTTCAGCTAATATTAAAGAAATAATATTATCTAAAATATTTGAACAAGATGTCAAGAAAACATCACATATTCTGCTTAAATTAATTATGATAATATTTACTACACTAAGTTGGATTTGATATTTGATACATAACATTACAGTTGTCTTGTTGATGATGTAAAAATAATAGCACTGAATGTAACTGGAGACTATTTCTTATTTACAGGTGGGTACTACCCTAACAAGACCCTCCTGCTTGGTACACTGAGAGCCATGGACGCTAACTTCTCTCAGATACAGAGACAGCGGGAGCAGATCTACAACAACCAACAAGAGTTGAACCAGAGAGATCAGCAGCTCAACCAGAGAGATCAGGTTAGTGGTTGATTTATGTTTGTGACAAGAAATCTCAATGAAAGTCAAACTCCACTCAGATTATGAGATACATAGGAAAGATATCTGTAACAAGCATTGTAACTAATCATAGAGATCAGGTCTGTAGATATCTTGCATTGACAAAATATGTGATAAGAAATTTCGATGAAAGTAAAACACCTGTCAGATTATGAGATACGTAGAAAACAGATCTGTGACAAGCTTTAGTAGGTAGTAGCTTTATGACATTGACAAAATATATGATAAGAAACGATAGTGAAAGTCAAACTTCTCAGATACATAGGGACAGGTCTATAATAAGCTAAAAACTTGATGTAGTCTGCAACTGTCCATTACTGAAAAATAATGGAGTGAGCTAACAATAGGATGATGTCACTGATGTACACAAGTGTAATTTGATATAAGCATCAGCAGCTGAACCAGAGAGATCAGGCTAGTGGTTGATTTCTGTATGTACCCCGCATTATCTCGGGTATAAGACCCTACTCGAGCCTTAGACCATCCCCACTTTTCAGGGGTTGTACTGGTTGGGGTTATTCTCAGGTTATAGCCCACCCCCAACTTTGCCAGATGTGCCTTGGTCATACATTACATAAATCTATAATATGATTTCAAGTTAAGTGTCAAAAACCTATAAAAAAAACTATTCTGAGTGTCCGACACTCTCCATATGAATTTTCATCTGAGTTGGGGTCTCTCCTGTCTAAAAGCCCACCCCCATGTTTTCAAGATGTTTGTTTGCCTGGCCTGGTCTTATACCCGAGAGACTATGGTAATAAGAAATCTCAATGAGTGCCTGATGCCAGGATCTTGGCAACTTTACTGTAGAGAACTATTACCATCCAAACTTTGCTAGTTCGAGCTGATGTTTGCAGGTTTAACAGCATTTCATTTCCACAATGGTGTTGCAGGCTTTCTACCTGCAATAATACTAGCAACAGTGATATAGTAAAATATTCAAACTCCAAATAATCTCACTTCACTGAGACTCACACTTCCCTCAGAAGAGACAGAGGGAACAGGACTCGCTTGCACAAGGCGTCTGTACAAAAGGCTGTCCTTACCTTAATTTTAAGGTAGTTTTGTGCACCAACTCCGATGAGAGAATCAGGTGTATTATAAACCTCAATGAGAGTCCAGCTTCTTTCTTTCTAAAGGTGTCAACATGTATTTTATTAATCACCATCATCCAACGAACATTCTGCGCAATGTTGGCAGTCTCTAAATCTAATTATTATATGATGGACGAGTGTTCTGTTTTCTGATTGACTGAGACGGATGCAATGATCAAACGTTATGTTGACCGCGGGAAGCGTCACGCGAGGTCGACATAACAATCCAATGACCAGCTAAAAATAGATCACCGCTGGCAGGAGCGCTGTTTAATAAATGTCTTCTGTTCATGTTTAGATATTTAAGAATAACGTTTTTGTTTTCAAAGTGTAAATTGTCATTAATTTCAAGTAAAATTAGAAAAAAAGGAACTTTTTGTGAAAAAAAAATATTTTTGAAAAAAAAAATATTAAAAAAAATTTACACCTTCATGAATCATATAATAAAACAGTTATTGACTTCAGTTATCGGTGAATCAAATGGTTTATCGACCTCGGAAAGTTATGTTCACCACGACTATCGCCTCGGTGAACATAACTGTTCCGAGGTCGATAAACCATTTGATTCACCTCTATTGAAGTCAACAATTGTATAATGTTTAACTGAAAAAATTCAAACGTAAACTTTCCCAGACTATCCAGGTACAGAGGCAGAGGCATCTATGTCTACAATCAGCAACCTGTTCAGTTGCCTAGCTTCACTTTCTGTAACAGTAAACAGCAGCCTCTGTTCAAAGAGACCAAGCTTCTCGTTTCTGAAGTCCCCTAAGTATAGATCATAGTGATAATCAGTGTACGAAATATGGTCAATCCGAGAACCTGATAGCTTCTGCTCCAGACTGGTAACTTTTTGAAGTTTTTCTTTAATTGTGCCTTTAATTTGTAGTCTTCAAGCTAACTCCATACACTGTCATGTGTGATGTTTTATGTACTTACAACTACCTCAGTGTTAGACATTCTGGAAACTGATACGATGAAGGAGAACAAGTTCTATGGATAGTCAACTTCTTTAAAGGGGCAGTAGCACGTGTTTTCGCTGAAATAAGTCGATGAAATGTATTTGAAAAAAAAATTCACCAATAGTAAAACACCCTTCTCTCTACGGACTATCAAGTTAAAAAATTAGTGTTAAGCTATGGGAATGGTTTTAGTCATTAAAAATAATAAATTCTGTTCACAATAAAATGACCGCCATGCAATTTTTGCATTATAGGCCACATCGCTATTATCAATATAAATGGGAAAATTGAAAAATAAAAATTTGCAAAAAACGTGCTACTGCCCCTTTAATGTGATCACTTGCATGACAATGTTGCTAGTATCTGCACCGATGCATCTAATGCAATAACGAAGTTAATTATCCATATAACTTGTTCTCCTTCATCGTATTCTCCTTACCTTAGTGTTCAGAGAGGTTGGAAATCTGGGTCCATGTTTCTGGTTGATCGCTTTAACTGAGGGTTGGAGGGGTGAGGTAGATTGTGTCAGAATCTCAACTAGGGTAGGTAGAGAGCAGCATAACAAGTTTAATATTGCTGTATAAATATTACAATGCAATATTTTTCCCGTGTGAAGTAGCATACCACAAAGAAATCATCACCTGAATTAGCCTAAATGCAAGAAAATCGTCCTTTTAGGAGATGTTATTATGACTTATATATTCCCCAAGAACACCTTCATTGAGAACAGACAGAGACAGAGGGACAAGAGTTTTAAATAAACAAAAAAAAAATATTGTTATGAGAATAAGCTCGGCAATGAAGGTGATGCATTGACATGTGTCCTGTCTTGGTTGGATGGATGAACCTTAGTAAACTGATAGTTTGAAACTGTGTTCATAAAGTTAAACAGTTTCTTAAAGGGACACTGCGTCGAGGATAAAAATGAGTCTCACTTTTATCTACCTATGCTGATTAACGTGCCTGCTAACAAATTACGCTTCGCTTCACTGTTAACATGCACCATTTTTGTATTACTAATTACTTCAATTGTCTGAAATTTGGGATCTGTGACTCATTACCAGACACGTTAAACAGCAAAAGTAGATAAGTCAGATCTCATATTTATCCTCGACGCGGTTTCCCTTTAACACCAAAAGAGAGAGTCAGAGTTAAAAGAATGGGATTGACGCATTAATAAGATACATTGACCTCTGTCTTTAGTGGATGAATGATCCTTAGGTTACAGCTTCTTGACCAATCATAGCACTCTTCTCATAAATAGAATATGTTTTAATCCAATAGCTGAGGGTCTAGTTTGAATGTTAAATGCAGCTATTGTAGGATGGGAAATAGTCTTTTCTCTCCAATTCTGTAAATCATTCTCTCGGGCTTCTACTCAATATTACTACATCAAGCCTATCTACTGTAATAACAACTCAAAATCTTCTCATCCTCCTCTATTGTATAAACACTACATGTATATAAACCCTGGACATTTGTCAAAACGTATTATGTAACGACATTAGTATCTATGTCGAAACCTCGCCTGCATAGAATAAAGAAGTTGTGTATCCATAAAATTGTTCTTCATTCTACAAGAGGAGTAGCACAATAAAGTGGTAGATCAAACATATCCAAGATGTGACCTGTGAAATTTCTACCAAAAATTATGTTTCGATTGATAGCTTAGTTGCACGGCGAAATGCATTTAAAGTCAACCTAGGGCTCCAAACAACAGCAACGTCACAAGTTTTGCAAACAGACTTTTGGCCACTGACTGTAGATCCATGTGTGAGAACATTATACAGTGGAGTATCATAGGCGGATTCAGACATTTTCAAAAGGTGTTCAGTCATTGAACAGAGGGGGGGGGGGGAGGGTTTACCCTGTGGGTTCTTATAGTTTACATGCGACCCCTGAACTCCTTCCTCTGGAACAGCCACTGACAATGCTCTGTAAGGTTAAATTTAAAAAATGAAATTTTCTCGCTACGACGTATATTGTATTTGTGCGCATGACAACTTTTTATTGTCATTTGAAAAACTAAATTAAGAATTTTCCACATCATTTTTGGTAAACCCGAAAACCCTTTTGTCTACCAAATATATGGACCTGCAGGAAAGGATGTGCGCGAGAAACATTGAATTTTTGTATGCAGCCTTAAATGACAGTTGTAAAGAAAGGACAATACATGTATTTTAGTGAAGCTTTCGTAAAATCTTTCAACACATCTGTTGCATTGTTTTGCTGTAAATCCTGTGAGTATCATTTGGAATTTTAACCAATGTGATACTGCACCAAATTACAATAAAATAAGTGCACCCAAACTCTAATTATAAAAAAAAACATTCTTTTGTTTAAAAAAATTATGCCAATCTGCATGAACAGGGGTATAAGTAACTGTGTAATATTTTAAAATTATGCTGTTTTTCTATATATATTCCTGCATGATTACCTACATCACCATACTAATTGAACATAACAATACACATCTCCATTACAAAGCAACCAAAACTAACTTGTGTTTGTTGGTAAACATTTAGGAATATGCAAATGATGTTCATTCTTATTCTATAGTCTCAAATGAAAAAGAAACAAGGTCAAAGAGGAAAAAATGAAGAAAGAAAGTAAAATCCCAGTGTTGTTTATAGTTGATCTACTAAGGGATCAATTTGGCCATTTCTGAACAAGTGGGGCCCTTTGCAATGGTAAAATCTTACTTCTCCAAATTTTAAGGGACACCTAGCCAAAAAGGTTGGCAAATGTCCCCAGGACCCCCTCTAGGAACAACACTGTAGCCCAACCTTATTTCTCTTGGTGGAGCAATAGACACAATGGTTATTTCCTGGCTTGAAGTTAGTATATAAGATACCCACAGCATTTAAACACAGGCGGTCAATGAGACCGACAGCGTGCTTTATGAGACAATAAAACATTCTCGTGATTTTAGACGTCAGTTTGAGCGTCGCTTAGCAAATGACGTCTCATGTTACGGCACTTTGATTGTTCAATGCTATTGAACGTGTTCTACGACGGGAGGCATTGATATTTTCAAAATAATAATATATACAAACAACATAATATCTGCACGGCTTTTATATTAAAGCAAGTAACTGTTTAAGGGCATCTCATATAAGAAATAGAAGACTCGTTGTTGCGCTTTATCGTAGAACAGAACATAGCAGAGAGCATAAACCACTCTGTGCTGCGCCCTTCGTGTTTTATGCTCCCTGCTATGTTTTATTTAACGATAAAGCACGCCAACTCGACTTCTATTTCTTAAATAATCATGAAGTTTGAGTAAGAGAGGGTAGGAGGGGGAGCTCTACATGATTGAATTTTTAGTAAAGGGCATTTATCAGCATGGAAACACTTGTTAGATTGTGTTAGATTGTGTTTGCTACAGTGTACAGCATTTCCACATTATATTACTTTCGGGTGAAAGAATAGACATAACATTGGTGTGCGTAGCTTACACATGTTATCATGAACTTTGAGGAGGAGAGGGATGGAAGGGCATTCAACATGCTTGACTTTATAGTAGGGGACATTGCTTGGGGCGGGAGCACTTGTCACATCAATTATGGTAAGTTGAATTGAAGAAATTATTTCAAGTCCCTTTCTCAGATCACTGAACAGAATAATTATCTCAGGTTGAAGGAATGTTGAATGATGCCTTTTTCATTTCATTGGTCACTTAGAGGCACACAGCTAGGATAATCTATCATATTGCATTGTTATTGACCGATATTGCTCAGTTATGTCAATTACCTACCTCTTCATGTGATCACTGACCATAAGTAGGCCTATCAGCATGTGCGGGAAAAAGGAAAGGAAATTTGAGAAAGGAATGTGAATCAAACATTTGGGTCAATGAACACAGAATAATATAAGATAGAGAAGGAAATGGTTGAGAGATCGAATTAAGAAAAATATGGGAATTCTGTTACAGGTCCAACATGCTGATTATCTCTTTATTCCCATTCACTCAACAGAAGATTTAGTGATTTTGGAAGTTAGTATTGTTGGCTAGTATTATTGCTAGGGAAAAGTCAGGAACACAACTGGTACATTGCTATCCTGTGAACCATGTGAGCATCAATGGAATTGAAAGCAAAAGTGATATCTCACCAAATTACAATAAAATCAATAAACTTTAATTAGATTATAGAACAGTTTTCATTTTCAAGTAAAGTTATGTCAATCCCCATCAACAGGGTATAAGTAACTTGGTAAATATTTTAAACTTTTGCTGTTTTTCTATAGATATTTCTGCATGATTACCTACACCATACTAATTCAACTTTTAAATCTACATCTCCATTACAAAGCTACCAAAAAAATTGGTGAAAATTTTTACAAATATGCAAATGATGTTCATTTCTTATTCTAAAGTTCCAAATGAAAAAGTAACAAAGTTAAAGATGAAAAGATGAAGAAAGTCTCCAACCCATCTTTATTTCAGGTCATTTTAGTATTAGTATAAAATCAACGTATATAAGTTTAATAATAAGTATCTGTATCTGCAAACAGTAAGTACCTAATCTTTCTCGTATGGCGCTGTGAATAAACATAACATGGTTATATTTGGGATAACAGTACCTTCAATAGTTCCTTGCGGGATTCGAACCGACACCTTCAGAGTAAGGCAACTATGGCCAGGACTGACTGTACCAACAGCTTACCACACGACCATGAAAAAGTACAAGAATTTATACTATTGAAGGCATTGTTATCCCTAATATAACCTTGTTACATGTGTTCGCTATCTAAATGGCATGTATTTCCTAATATCAATAAACAGCCAATAAAATCAATTTAAATCGAGAATAAGTAGCAGTTACCGGATGAGAAGAGCGATGAGTGAGTGTTAAATTTCATATCGGACATTTCAATCACTGAAAATACATACTATATACAGTGATGATTAACCAGCCAGCAGTGATACGAGGCAGAAGGTGATTAGGGGATCAGGGGGTAGAAGTAGGCTTGCAGATACAAACACCAGGACCAATGGTTGAGTAGAAGGACCAATGGTTGAGTAGAAGGACCAATGGTTGAGTAGAATGACCAATGGTTGAGTAGAAGGACCAATGGTTGAGTAGAAGGACCAATGGTTGAGTAGCAGGACCAATGGTTGAGAGCAGTACTTGGTTCTTAGTTATCTAAAGCAGAGCTTGAGTCCCAGTTCGTGACTCCTCCGAAACATGTCATTTAAACATATATATTCTTTTAAAATCTATTTATAATTATTTGTTTTCATTTAAACTGTATTTCTCATTGATCACTAGCAGATCCAGGGGGGGGGGGGGGTCCAGGGGGTCCGGACCCCCCCCCCCCCCCCCCCCCCCCCCCCTTTTCAAATCCATGTATAAGATTTTAGGTCCTGACCCACTGAGTGGTAAAAAAAATTTTTGGACCCCCCCCTTTCAAAAATCCTTGATCCGCCCTTGTTGATCATTCATTATTCTATCAATTTTGACATAGTTGTATTTGTCTGTTTTTATTACCTGTATTCAGTGCATCAAATTTAAATCACATTGAAAACTTCTCATCATGAAACCAGTCCTATTCTTGATTCACAAAAGTTGTATACAATGTTTAGTACCCTGGTATAAGTCGAAGAGTGCACATAGGGAACATCAGTACTAGATTTATAATATTTAACTCTATGAGGGTACCAGCATCTAAACAGTGTAACACAAATTCTGTTACACATAAATAAACAAGTATAACAACGATATCGTGCTCTTTACCTCTAGCAGTTGATTACACAGAGAATGAAAAGTTGAGGTTTTTAAAGAGCTAGCACAAAATTTGAATTTATGATAAATGTTTTCCTATTTTGCAGGTTATTGAGAAGAAGGACCAGCAGCTGGAGAGAAATCATGAAATTATAGAAGAGAAAGGGACATCACTGGAGAGAGAACAGAGAGAGCGAGAGAGACGGGAGAGAGAGGTGAGGGAACTGAGGATGAGACTGAACCAGGAGAGAAGAGAGAAGGAGAGTCAGGGAGAGAGACTGGCGAGCTGTCTGACACAGCTGCAGGACAGAGAGCACCTGCTGGGGAGTCAGGAGGAGGAGCTGGAGAGGAAGCACAGGGAGATGGAGAGACAAGGGGAGGAAGTCAGGAGACAGTGGGAGGAGATGAGACGGAAGGATGAGGAAAATAGAAAGAAGGATGAGGAGATTGAGAAACTGAGACAGCTTCTTCAAGGTTAGTAAATATGAAAGTAAAGATTATTGTGTGACAAATTTATTGCATATTCTACCATAACTTTGTTGTATCTGATTGGCTTCTTTGAAAAATCAGAAAGAGTATAATTTGGTTATACAGTGCTCTCTTAATAGCGAATGCAATAATTTTCAAACATACATGCACAAACATGGTTTTAAATAGCCCATTGTTGTGATTAAAAGTGATTAAAATTACCGGTACAGTATTTTTATCTTCTAAATATTTTGATGATAATGTTGTTGTGAATTGGTTTCCAGTAATGAAAGAAATAAAGGAAACCAAAGATAGATCGATAGTAATGAGGAAAAGAACTAGTGTTTCATTTACAGGCTGGGGTTGGGGAGGGTGAAGATGATTTGTTGTAAAAGAAACATTTAATGTGGACTATTGAGATTGCAGTTTTTTGGAACTTCGAGATAAGGTAATTTGATACTGGTGTAGTTCTAGCTTATTCAAAGTAGCATAATTTAATTTTGACAGCTACCATGCTTCATGTATTAGAAGACACACTGATACAGGGAGGGAGGGTTCTTGAATCAGTTGTTTCAAGTGCTAACGTCAATGTTTATATACATGTACTCTCCTACCAGCCAACAACATCAACTACAACGCCCCGGCTGCAGTCAATGTGGCTGCTCCTGAACCACAAGCCCCAGCACCAGCCCCTGTTGACCACCCAGCCCCCTACACCCGGTGTAAAGTGTGTCTGGAGGAGGAGGCCCGGTGTGTGTTCCGTCCGTGTCGACACATGTGCTGTGGGACCCAGTGCGCTCCCAGGTTCATCGGAGGGAAGTGTCCGATTTGTCGCGATAGCGTCCGGGACTGGGAGATCGTATATGTAGCGTAAAATGATCACCTTTTACAACATGTTATTGGAGACTATTTTGAATATTAAATCATTTTCTTACATATGTGCTATGTTACTCAGTGTGCTCCAAGGTTTGTTGTAGGGAAGTGTCTGATTTGTCTGGATAGCTTCCGAGCCTGGGAGATCGTATATGTGGCTTAGTATGGTCATCTTTTGTATTTATAACTCCTTTTGTTGGAGACAAGTTGGAAAGATATATGTTTAGATGATCCAAGATTTATCAGGGTAAGGAAACTGTCAGAAAGCTTCCGAATGTGACAAATCATATTTGTAGCTGAAAAGGGATCACCGTTTATGCATACTGTACATATTTAGCAAACACTTGTTGTGTAAAAAGGGAAAGATAATTAAAGATATAATAATTGTATAAGAAATTGGGTGACTATGTATGTGGCTTAGGATATTCATTTTCTTGTATATATACGTTAAGCTGTTTTGTGCTTAGATGGAGACTGGCAGTCTATATATGTCAATTGCAATAAGTCCTTTGTTTGCTGTTTTGGTCTATTTTGGAGACAGATATTATTCATTTCCTACCAAAGATTGGAAAAAGATTTGTTATGTTTAGAATCATCATCTTCTCTCATTTTTCTTGCGTTACTTGTTTTTAACTGTTTTAACATCAAGGCTTTCTTGAAATATTTTCATGATCTTACATCTTTTAATATGATAATTTCATTTCATTATTGATGGAAACTTCCAAATCAGTTTTAAATAATCCTATATAGAGATTCTGAGTACTTAAGATTTTTTTCGTGTTATATTTCTGATTTGTAAATAGGTTCTGTTGAAAGACATTCTGACAATATACAAGATAGTGCTAAAGATTTTAATGTGCATTTACTCATTTGTAAATATTTTGTTTATATTGTAGAAAATGAATTTGTCATATTGCTATAGATTTCTGGATAGATTTTACATTTTGTACATAGATTTATTCACTATAAGATATATGATTTTCAGATATCAATTCTTTTTCTCAATAATCTCTCTAATTTATCTTAGCTGAAGTTTTTCTGTATAAAGTGTATTATTCAATAGTGTTAAAGAGATCAATAATTAGTTAATTTATTTTATTTTGACCCCTACTGCCAATAACAAAATACATTGTCACATCTTTTAATCATGAGAAAATGTGGCATTATCATTTTAAATAGATTAACAATTTTATTGATAATGCATTTATTCACTTTGGCAAAATTATAAGCATTTATCTATAATTTTTAACTCATGGGCATATGTATTTAATACATTTTAACTAGTTCTGTTTTAATTTTGTTTGCCAAAATGAAATGATTTTGTTATTAGTGCTTATTATGTTTGTTATGGATCTGAGTAACTTTTACCATTCATCGTAAGCTACATGGACATTATTTTGATGCATGGGTTTGTATGTTAATCATGTAAATAGTCAACCATCAGGAGCAGTGCTATCATTGACTGTATACAAAAGTCCAGCATTGACACATTTTGTACATATTATGTATTTATCTCTCCTCCTAGAGTAGACGTTATCACAAATCATGTTTTCTATATTGTAACCAAATCCTGAAAACACATAACACTATTACACATTGGGTAACAGTATAGGGCTTACATCACTAAACTATCAATAAGCATTTCATAAGGTGTGACATACCATCTATCAGTGTAGATCTCCTCAGATCAGAGTGTCTCCTTGTCCATCTTCTCAACTTCTTCACAAGGCAGCAAAACAATAGGTGCGTTTACTTGGCAACCATGTTGCTATGATCATGTACATGTAAATCCATGAAGCACAAAATACTTTTAAAGATTCAAACATCTAGGTCTTCATTCTAAGTAATCTCTCTGTCTCTGTCTCTGTCTGTCTCTGTCTGTCTGTCTGTCTGTCTGTCTCTTTCTTTCTCTCTCTCTCTGTCTCTCTGTCTGTCTGTCTGTCCGTCTCTCTCTCTCTCTCTCTCTCTCTCTCTCTCTCTCTCTCTCTCTCTCTCTCTCTCTCTCTCTCTCTCTCTCTCTCTCTCTCTCTCTCTCTCTCGATCTCTAGATAACAGTTTATTTTAATACTATGAAGAGCAATGAAGTAATAATAAAAATATCAAGCCACATGTTTATTTAATTATAATTTCAAACACAGCTTTAACAACTGGATGTTTTTAACTTTAATAAATGCAATATCTTTCTTGTGAATTAACTTTATCCAAAACTCTCCACAACAGTTGTGTGTTTCAAGACTTTGCATTCAGTCTGTATCCTTTCAAAGCTATTGTGAAGATGTTGGCCTTTTGAGGAAAGTGGTTGTAAATATGTCTTGTTCTGTCTCTTGTTTCTGATTTTAAAGATTCTATCATAATTTCTAGCAACTGCTGGCAGTTGTGTTTTAGCATTTGTTATTTTAGTTCATTATCAATGCTTTGTTTTCTATTCATTAAGGTTATATTGTATCATATGTTGTAGTTGATTGTTCTCATGGGGATCTGTTAAAGTGACAGTACAATCCAAGTATCTTCAGTGGATCTGAGAAGATGATGCTGTTGATGAATTATGTCAATATATGTATATGCAAATTTATGCAAATTTCAGAAACTAAACCCATTACCCTTTTGGTCAGTAATATTCCTCATCAGCCTGTCGTTTGGCAATATTTGCCAATCCAGTGTTATGCCCTTGTTAACGAGTTGTGTTTCCTATAAATTTGCAAAGCAGAATGATTTTTGCACTTTTACATTCAACAGCTTAAATGTTAACATAATACAAAATTTCAATTGAAAATACACTGATTTTACTGAACCTGAATGGTCTTCATTAAGGAACTAATTCTGTTTATAACATTCTTAGCAGGTTAACAATGGACTCATCTTCATCTTCTATCATCGTTTGATTGTAAATATACAACAATATTGTATTTGTCATGACATTTCAGATTTATTTTAAAATGGCATTAAAGTCAAAAGACTTTAAATTCAGTGTAGCAATCTACTTGACTGGCATTTCCATGAATCATTTAGGCATTTGAAAATTTTCATCATTTTAATACATCTGTAAGTGTAAAAACTGAACTTGTTATCAAAATTCTTTTTATTTTGTGCCATATAAATATTATTTGCAAATTATTGTAACTGTGCATTATATTTGTATTCAAATTTATTTTTAATAGAAGTTTTATTGAAACATCAGATAAAGATTGTGGAATCAAATATATTGTAAGAATTCTTAATTGCGTTTAAATAATATGGATGTTGTTTCCATTTCATGCATTCAAGTGAAAATTAATGTCTCGCTCATAAGTTATCGTTAACGTAAAAAGGATGTTATTATTTATTTGAAAATTTGACTTTGATTATTGCATGGTATATTGATATCAAATTGATAACATGATAGACATACTGATAGATGAATTTAATTATGCTAAAGTTATTTATTCAATTGCAAGTAAATGGAATTGATAGGAGGTTATGTAATTATGTATATAATTTCAGTTGCACATTTGCATATGTGTAATCTTTGCTTTGAATTATATTTATATCTTCATATATTTACAATAACTGCATTGTTTAGTGCTTGAGTAAATCCCAAAATGTAAATATCTTTGTAGATATTTTGTATCACTTCATTTAGTGCTTTTACCATTTTAATAGAATCAAGCTTCATGTACAAAGTGCTTCATTTAAGGATTTCACACTACATGGGGTCATACAATTTATTTCCATGATACATAAGAAAATGGCAGCAGAGATGAAAATACAATGTATCAACAACTTCCTATCTACATGTTTCATACATCCTTCTGTTAAATACATTCACAATTCATCCTGGAACACATTCTCTTACCACAGAGGTTACTCCCTTCAGATTTCCGATCCTACCCTCTGTTGTTTTACGCTTGAAATCGGGGGCAGAAGCAACATCCCCTAGCGGTGGAAAGAGAAATCTCATACCGTGTCCCTGCTTCTTAACCAATGAAAACTCATCTTTAATTGACCATGTGAACCGGGTGACTTCAAAGATCTTGGCATTTTACTCTGAAGAGTCTTGCTCATTAGCATATGTCATTCGAATATGTCTGATGTAAATAACGCAAATTAACTGTTCTTGGTATTTGTGTCTGATTTGGTTTTCTTTATTTATAAGTATGTTTATGATCAGTAGTTTTCACAAAATCAAATAGCATATTTCGAGGAAAACACAGGAAAACAAGAAAACGTTGGCCTTACGTTTATTTTATCATTATGACGTGTCATTAGCAAATGTCACTTTTACAACGGCGTCGCTGATTGCACAACTAGATTCAATTGCAACCAATCAGGACACTCCATTTCCGCGCCCGATTTCAACCGTAAAACAACAGAGGGTAGGATCGGAAATCTGAAGGGAGCAACCTCTGTGGGAAGAGAATGTCTGGAACATTACACTAGTGTAATACTACCAAGGGTAAATACGCTCTAGATATACAGAGAACACTGAACGCAATCATACCATGTAAAACCAACTTGTCGAAACCCGTAGTGATTCTGTATCACTGTAGCCATATCAAGATTAATTCTTTACCTCTCTTAAGCTTTGCATAAGGGTATTTGTGTACCATGTTTAGTCTCCTGTATAGATAAACATAAGTCATCATTTGTACAGAAATGTAACATACTGCAGTGTGTCCATCATATCCTGGTCATCTCAACCTTGTATTGACTGGACCAGTGTTTCTGGTGTATCAGATTACACGCAATAAAACATTTAAATTAATACTTTGTTTTGTCTTTCCATTGATTTGTCTTTCCTTTCCTTTAACTGGCAAAGTGATATACAAGTTTGTTTTGCTAGTGTGATGTCCAATTTGTGAATAATATAAAGTTTCGACCTCAACCAATGAGATGGCATTACATGGCATTAGTTAAGAATAAACATACCGGTATATCTTCTCTCACCCATATTTCGAATCCACCTGGAGGTAAATCACTGAAAAATCCTATGATCAGCATCTCTTATTGCTTATAACTGAATATGTAAAAGGAAACAAAACTCAAGTTTTTCACTTAGGGACTGGATAGCTCAATGGTTAGAGCATTCGGCTTCGGCTCAAGAGGTCCGGGGTTCAATCCCACCACCTTTCAGAAACTCTGAAACATCGAGGAATTGCACCGTGTCGTTCAGGAGAGAACGAGTGCTTGAGCGGTACTTGAGCGCTACATTGAGCGATCAATGAGTAATTATAAGCGCTCGCTGTTATGGAAGGGAGCCTTGGTGTTTGTATTGCGGTGTTTCCCTGTGTAATGGTATCACGTACCTGAGAATCGTCCACACACCTTTGTCCTATTGTGAACTTAAAGGTTAAGAATCTCATGTCTGATTGTGGTAGGAGATAGAGTCAGCTTCTATCTTCAAAGATCCCATTTACCTAGAGATACTACATTTAGTTTGCAAAATAATGAAAATGAAATTTAATATTACCGATATTATCAACATACAGTTCAATATAACGTAGAGCGATAACGTATTTAAGCATAGACGCAATGTTATAATTAATTTTTATATAAAAATAGGGCATTTCTTCATGTGTACGGATAGCCTATCAATAATAATAATATGGAAGGGGATTCGTGCCAAAAATGAAGACATGTTGACTTGTAACTTGTAAAGTGTAACATGTCGTTCTCAACCATACAAGTCTCGAAAAGACAAGTCCAATCATGCAAAACTAACATTTTAATCCTGTCAATCTTAACTTTCTATTCTCAACTTTACAAAGTTAAAATGTAATTCTAGACGGCACAACTCCCCTTCCATAATTCAAATCAGCATAAAAAGAACTAACGCTTATTTCCTCCTACATGTTTCATCTTTCTCCTCAGGGGAGTATGGGAAAGAGAAGATAAGGTAAGTATAAACTACATAGTTGGTAAACCTTGTATATGTTTGTTTTACTCTTTGTTTAACTATGTACGTGCAACAGGTGTAAACCATTTGTTGAGAAAATAAATCTCTGAAACAAAATGCGGTTCTTTCAAAATGGAAAACGAACGAACTATAAGTTAGTTTATCTTAATTGCCCCGGACTAATTATCATTATTTTCATAAATATATCATAAACTATTAATCATAGATTGTGTTGACTTTTTACTATACTCAAAATCCCTCGCTACAACAACTGTCTAATTTCATAGGACATAACACTAGAATGCTGTGTTATGTGTCAAATAACAAAACACCACTGGTAGTCGTCCTGCTCCATAACTGTGTCAATTTAGGAGCCTTTAATACATTCTAGATGTTTATTCAGCAAGTCTAGATAAACTAAATAACATATATATGGAACTGGTAGTATTGAATAATATAAAATCACAATAATGAAAGTGCAGTTATTTAAAAAATTCCATAGACTAACTTTAAGTCTACACTGGTAGGTCAGAACGTAATTATATAACGTCCGTCCGTGCGTCTGATATCGTTGACAGTTACCGGAGTTTAACTAAAAATACATGTCTGAAGCTTCAAATTGACAAGGAACTGGCCTATATGAAAGTGGTTTACCTTTTTTGGGTTCATATGCTGCAAATACACCAAATATATATACATATTTTGACTGTGTTTTGTTTCGTGGAGCATAACTGTAAACTATCGCCTATATTGTCTTTCTGCTTCGGGGATGCAGGTCGTGGCGATTGGGTCTCTCACGGATAGACAAAACACAAGTGTCTCTGGTTTTCAATCTTTATAAACATGAAACATCTTTATAAAAGGAGTCGAGGATTGTGATAACACGTCCGCTCAAGGGTGAGGTTCGATCTGCTCTCTCCAACTCTGCGCGTCCAATATAAGTAGTCTCATTAACATAATGATCTTATGTCCAAATTTTTCCACTGGGTTTTTTGTGCTTCTGATGCTAAATATATCATATCCAAGTATCTGGACTCAATTGTCTCCTTATAAGGTAAGGCTAGAGTTAGGGGTAAATCAATAAGATTTTTTACTCATCCCTGGTCCCCTCTCAGAATGGAGAGAATTTCCTTTTTACCAAATATTGATACAACGTTGATATACACCTAAAACATAGAATCACACAATTTATAAGTAGATAAATATTTCACCTTATAACAGCATTCCTCATCAATCATTACATTATTATTTTATTTGTATACAATTCACTAACATTTTATACCAATCTATATATTTATTGTAATTTCAGGCATATATTCATTATTCTATATAGGCGAGAAAACCCATATGACTTGGAATCTTCAAACACTGATGTTAGCTACCTTGGGAGCTACAAATTCAGATTGTCCATTGGACATATTGATTTTTATTGATAAGATTGACTACATATGATTTCAAATTAATTAAACTATCTAAAGTCAGGGATGCCTTATGTATTGAGAGCTTGTCAAAGATGAAAAATGAAGAAAAAACTGACCTAACTAATAATTATTGTCAAAAGTGTTTTGTTTAATGTGGTTGATGTAGAAAACTACCTCCGATTATTTACTTTCAACGGTCACATGTTTAAAGTTATTATGTGAAGGACTGGCGCTACCGACAGGGCATGACATGCTCAGACTACAAACAGAAATAAAGTGATAAAAAGGTCCGTTCAAACTGTGTGATTTGTAGCCACACAAGTTGTAGCCACAACCTATAGAATCAACATGAACGCTTAATAAATCGACACGACGTGAGTGTTCTAACGTTGCAAATAAAGTAAACACTACCATTCTTATCCATTCTCTTCCCACAGAGGTGACTCCCTTCAGATTTCCGATCCTACCCTCTGTTGTTTTACGCTTGAAATCGGGGGCAGAAAGGGAGTGTCCTGATTGGTTGAATTGAATTGAATCTAGTTGTGCAATCAGCGACGCCGTTGTAAAAGTGACATTGCCAATGACACGTCATAATGATAAAATAAACGTAAGGCCAACGTTTTCTCGTTTTCCTGTGTTTTCTGTGTTTTCCTCGAAATATGCTATTTGATTTTGTGAAAACTATTGATCATAAACATATTATAAATAAAGAAGACCAAATCAGAGACAAATACCAAAAACAGTCCATTTTCGTTATTTACATCAGGCATATTCGAATGACATATGTTAATGAACAAGACCCTTCACAGTAAAATGCCTAGATTTTTTAAGTCACTCCGTCGACATGGCCAGTAACAGATGAGTTTTCATTGGTTAAAAAGCAAGGATACGGTATGAGATTTCTCTTTCCACCGCTAGGGGACTTTGGTTCTGCTCTCGATTTGTGGGAAGAGAATGATTCTTACCATGTGAACTGGCCTTAACTAACCTTTTTTTATTATTTCAATCATTAAAAAATAATATGTTTTTATTCATTGCCTTAATTTACAGTGCTTATAAATTCAAGTTTGATAGTGATTCCAGTTTCATTGCTGGTTACAATTTACAGAATAACGATAGCGTTTTGTCACGAATAATGTATTTTCTTTTAATTCTCTATTACTGCTTCTTTCAAGCAGGTGATAATATGACAACTCCGTCTTTCATCGAATCAGGAAGTGGTTGATTCTCGAAATTGAATACACACAACTGGACCTCAGCTTAATTCTGGAATACCGAAAATAAATCATTGAAATGTTGTACAAAGAATAAGTCGGAAAAAGTCATGGTAAGAATTTAGAATGAAAATAAGAAAACCATAATAAATATATTGCGTAAATATACATGTAGTCCAGCCCCGTGACTGTGTGAAAAATTTAAATACAGTCTAGATCCTTATTCAGCACATTTCGATAAACTGAACAAACATATGGTACTGAAAGTATTAAAAATATATAATCAAAAGGAGGAAGGTGCAATAATTCTAAAAATTCCATAGACTCAATGTTTGTCTAATGTACATGATAAAGTAAAAGCAAAGTTATTTTAACAACTACTAAATCCTGAACACGTGAGGCATCCCATGCTTGTGATAGTTTCAAATATCTATAAATTCACATAATCTAAAGTTGTGACATTGAAGATAATTATCTGAAGCCAGTATATATTATAAGTATCGTCTGTGGAGCAGGTTTGCCAAGCGACAATAGTATACCAACACGTTCTTGTGATGAGGATTCTTGTCTGTGTGGTGTTGATCCTCTCTACTGAAGGTAAGGTCACATCTTTCATTGTATTTGCTTCAGTTAGGAATATATAACTATATAACGTTCTACAATTATAGAGAACTTACACGGTCTAGTCTCTCTCTCTCTCTCTCTCTCTCTCTCTCTCTCTCTCTCTCTCTCTCTCTCTCTCTCTCTCTCTCTCTCTCTCTCTCTCTCTCTCTCTCTCTCTCTCTCTCTCTCTCTCTCTCTCTCTCTCTCTCTCTCTCTCTCTCTCTCCCTCTCTCTCTCTCTCAAGAGACATTTTCTTCCATCAGAGGTTATTCCTAACTTTACGATGGAAATCTGAAGGGAGTAACCTCTGTTTTGAAAAGTATCACTGAGACATAGGAGAAGAAAATGTGCCCTTTTGACATTTTTTGGCCTTCTGAGCTTTTAAATTCTTGAAAAGTGTTTTTTTTCTACTTTTAAATTTCTAAAATTAATTGTTTTCGAGTTTGTACAACTTGTAAAATTTCAGCTCTTATACACTCAACGGCAAAATAAATGTCACCAACAAACTGCATTTCAAAGCGTTATCTATTCATATTTCTGAGAAACACTCGTTTTCAGAATCTCCTACCAGATGGTAAAGACAAAAATGGCTCTATTTGGCTTGTTTTATGACGTCCTACAGTAAATACGCGTCAATACATTTAAGCCTAAGAAGATTATATTAATGATGTCGCATTTCATAGAGGATCCTAAACAATCTTCCAATCTTTTTTTAAATGAGTTAACACTCGTTTTCAGAATCTCCGCCTTAACTAAACCGGATTGGAGAGACAAACATGGCTCTATTCGGCGTGTTTTATGACGTCCTACAGTAAAGAGGCGTCACTATATTTAAGCCTAATGAGGTTATTATAATGCTATCGCAATTTATAGAGGATACTAAATGATTTTCCATTTTATTTAAAGTTTTTTAAACGAATTTTGAGATGGTTGATATTGCCGTAAAACAGTGCAGCGTCTTCCACGGCCAAGTAATGTATACATTTACTAAAAGTTTAAAGATTTTATGACGTAATTGCACAGTTATTTGATCTTTGCAGCTTATTTGTTAAGGCATGCAGGCCTAGATGAATATGGAGGCACCCCTTCTTTGGAGGAAAAACGTGGTATGTGCATTGAAACAATCATTTGTACAAACGAAAACGCCAATAAACTTTACGCTTAATATCAACTTTGATTCTTTATATTTGTTTCTTAAAAGTGAAAACGGTTCTTATTATTAGTGACTTGCGTTGTCTGTCATAGAATTAAAAGGTACAGACTTGATAATAGTATCATAAGTCAATGGACATTTACACGTGTAATGCTGAATTATCTATATGTAGCATTTGTTCGACAAATTGTCACTTTGTTTTCAGATATCGTGGATGTTCCGAAAATATCTCGTAAAATCCTGTTTCCTGGCGTTAGATTTGAAGATTTTGGTGCCGCAAATACGAGGAGATATGCTGGAAACTATGGGGGAGGATTTGGGGGAGGATCCTCCGGTGGATTTTTTGGTTTGAGAAATGCGGATGAACCAAATGGTATGGTCCTTATGTTTAGATATGTATACCTTATATCCTACAGTACAACAATTTAGCGATCAACCATTCAGACTGGTTAATAGTTTAATAAATCGTATGGGACAATTACTGCTGTAATGATGATATCATATATGTATCTTTTTAGATATTGTGGATAATCCGAAAACATCTCGTGAAATCACGATTCCTGATGGTGGATTTGAAGGCTTTGAAGCCGCAAATAAGAGGAGATATGCTGGAAGCTATGGAGGAGGATTTGGGGTTGCATCGTCCGGTGGATTTGGTCTGAGAAACGCTGATCATTATGAAGCAGAGGGACCAAATGGTATGCGATGGTCACGTCGAGGAAGAAGATTGGCAAGTGATGAAGGGAGATGGTTTGCTAGAGGAAAATGGTTTGGTGGTAACGGAAGATGGTCACGTGATCGAGGACAAGAAGAACAAATGGGATCAAGAGGAGGGTTTTAAAATTGTGTGAACTCTCCTCAAGGATGTATACTGTGTTGTCATTTCAGTCAAGTTTTAATAATATTCGATATAAGTTATTCACAAAAATTGCAATTATAAGCTGTTTAATAACAGCAATATAAAATGATTTTAAGTGGCAACATTCATCTCCTTCCCCGTTCAGGTATGATATGATAGAAATAAAACAATATGAAGCAATTCTTAAGTTTTTATTTTCTGTCAGTGTTTTATTGCAATGAATGACGGTCACTCCATTCTGGTTCCCGGAGTCTGTTGCGCTGCGTAACTGGCGACTGGCTTAATTAATCATAGACTCCGGCAACGTCCAGGCCCATGGCCGCCCCCATGCGCCAAACCAATATGGCGGCAATAGTGATATTTAACGTTGTGAACTTCGAGAAATGGTGTTTACGAGTTTTTCTTAGCATTTTCATCACCAGTTACACAATCCGTAGGGTATAGTGAACACATACATACATCTAAAATCGCCAAGATAAAATTCTAAAGCTTTCTACACGTGATTGAAAAAATTGTTGCTAGGCAACATATAAACAACAATTGAAACATATTTTCATCAGCTACAGTTTTGTTAAAAGTTGCTGTCATTTCAAAATTCTTTTTGGAAACATATAAAGACACATTACCCTCAATGACCACTATAAAGGTTTAATCCGATCGCCAATAGATTAATCATTTTTATACAAAGTAAATGTAGAGACTTACGCAGCAATCTCGGTAAAATGTAAACAAAGAATATATTATAGGTCGCGCAAGAACAGCAATATCGATGGGTACATTACCTACGCATTCTAAGTGTTAATTCAACACTAGGCCCACATGGTCCGTTTCATGTAGTATAGTGGTCATTGAGGGTAATGTGTCTTTATATGTTTCCAAAAAGAATTTTGAAATGACAGCAGAATGCGGTCACTCAAGATCCAATTTGGACAGTGTGTCAACCAGACTTTTAACACTACAAGTACATTAAAATACAAAGATTATTTCAAGGAAATGAATATACTTGTGATTCAATGTGTTGGATCTATTATCCAAACCTTATCGTGTTTAAATAGGTGGAAAGAAAATTATCAACAAACAAAGTGCGACATGAACATCTGAGTTTGCTGCTACTCATGTGCTCCTTATGAAACCACGAAAGTGGGTTTGTCTCACAGATAAATATAGCACATCCCTCAGCTATACACCCTAGAGACTGCATCCTGCTCCATCACAGTGAAATGATTCATCACAATTGTGATAGTTTAGTTGTAACCCCCACGACCTCGCCGCCCTCTCAAACTACGTGGAATACATTGGTTCTCATAAACAGGGTATGGATAATCTCTCTACGGAAATCGTTTTGTTCACCATTTGCCTACAAATAGTTTTGTTCACAATTTGCCTACAAATGGTTTTGTTCACAATTTGCCTACAAAAGGTTTTGTTTAAAATTTGCCTACAAATGGTTTTGTTCACAATTTGTCTACCAATGGGTTTTGTTCACAGTGTGCCTACAAATTAGTTTTGTTCACAATTTGCCTACAACTTGTTTCGTTCACAGCGTACCTACAATTTGTTTTGTTCAGATGTGCCTACAGATTGGTTTTGCTCACAATGTGCCTACAAATTGGTTTTGATCACAATGTGCCTACAAATTGATTTTTTCACAATGTGTTTACAAACTAGTTCTGTTCACAATGTGTCTCCAAATTGGTTTTGTTCACAATGTGTCACACACATAGTTTTGGTTCACATTGTGCCAACAAGTTAGTTTTGTTCACAATGTGTCTCTGATTTTGATTTGAATCACTTAACCTTGAAACTATTAAATGTACGAAACAACTGTGTCGGAGATTAGTATCTTTCACTGATGTGAAAATAATGTCAGTTTGTATGGTTGAGTGAGTAGAATCTAAGAAATTAAGATTCTCTGGGTGCTTACCTTTACATGTTTGGGAATGTTTAACAAGACACATATGATGATAGATATATCAATGTTGCTGTGATTTGATTGAATTTCATATTTTCATGTATTATTTGCATTTTGAAGTCTACATTTATTAACAAACTTATTTCTTATTTTATTCGGGTATCCAAGGTTCAAACTAACTCACAACACCAACTATAGCAGACACCTAGTGTGACAGTAAACCACTGATAGGATAACACGTCTTCCTTGATCAGTGTGTGTGTAAGTTTCTTATTCTCAAGTTCAAGTGAAAATGCCTCGAAGAGTAGAAGTAAACCAAACACGCACCTGTTTAAGTTTTAGTCAATACATGGATTCGAACTTGAGACTTACTTATAGTTTCTGGTCAAGTGAATACACAATTACACCATAAGAGAATGATGATGATTGTTATATTACCTGTTTAAAAGTAACAGTTACAAATCACTAAAACATACGCCCAAAAGGTATTTAGAATATTGCAATTATGCTGTATTTTGAGGGGAAACGATGACATATCCATCTGGTCAGATTTCTGTGTTAACTTATATTTCAACACGCTGTAAGTGCAGCACGACTCGCTGAAGCTTTTGTTACTTATACACACACACACAAAGGTTTTGCGACTATATATACACAGGTAAGTAACATATGGAAATTTAGTTTGCATTTTCGCTTAATAAGTTGAATGTGCCAAACATAATCTAGCTGTATGCTCCATAGTAAACAGTTGCAGTTTAGGCAGCTCTTTTAGGCGACCAGGGCTCCATCTTGTCAAAACTACAGTTTTTATTTTCTTCTGTAAATAATCTAGTAAGTGATCAAGTGAGAAAACATTCATCATGTATTTCCTCTTGTACCCATTCAATGAATTTGTGATGAATTTGTTCTCATTTAGTCGATATGAAAACTTTTATTTGAATTTTGAAAATGTGCCCCCTTCTGTCTATTTCATAATGCCAATTTAAAAAACATTGCACCAGTGATGTGTCTATGACATTGTAAATGCGGGAATAGTTATTGTAAATATGGGATGATTCATTGTATTTGAGGTAATATTGTCGACGTTAATATGAAAACCACTGCTAAAAAGGCTTCATGAGATATTGCGCTAACAAGATTTTATCAAAAAAAACTTCAAAGTCTCGTATTGACCTTGACATTGACGTCAAGGTCACCCAAATCGACTGGTGTCTGCATATTCCCCAAATTGATTACTAGTACCAAATTGGAGGACTCTAGGTGTAGCAGTTCATGAGATATCGCGCTAACAAGAAACACGACGGACGTACGTAGCTGAATACTATATCCCCAGCTTCGCGGCGGCGGGGGACAAAAAGATACGTAAGCAAAGTAATTATAAATATTACTCATAAAGTTATGGTATATCATGGTTATGACAGTTTCAATTATCTACAAATTCATATAATTAAAAGCTGTGACATCCAATTTAATAAATATTGAAACTAATTATCTGAAGTCTGTGTATAACAAAATCTGGAACAGGTTTGCGACGCGGCACTAACAACACCGTCACCATGATAGGAGGTTTAGTCTCTGTTGTGATGCTTCTCCTCGCTACTGAGGGTAATGTGTGGTTGTATTTATTATTTCATGTATGGCACACAATGCCGTAGTTGGAGATCGGGGTTTGTATTCTGTTACCTGTGCTCTCTACCACAGGGGCTACAGGTATACAGCTGCAACCCGAGGTGAGGTGAGGTGAGTTAGGGTTTAAGGCCGCTTTCAAGAGTATTTCACTTATATCGCGGCTGCTAGTATTATGGCAGGGAGAAAGCCCGCAACGCAATGTGGCTATGCACGGTGAAACCTGCGAGCAGCGGCTGGAACTAGCGAACCATGGGTGGTACTACGCTGAAATTCAGTGTAGCATTGCACCCAAACCTTACTGCGTGTAGAACAGTTCTCTACTGCAGACAAAGTTGCCGTGCCCCTGGCGGGATTCGAACCCCGGACCTCTTGATTTCATGTATGGCACACAATGCCGTAGTTGGAGATCGGGGTTTGTATTCTGTTACCTGTGCTCTCTACCACAGGGGCTACAGGTATACAGCTGCAACCCGAGGTGAGGTGAGGTGAGTTAGGGTTTAAGGCCGCTTTCAAGAGTATTTCACTTATATCGCGGCTGCTAGTATTATGGCAGGGAGAAAGCCCGCAACGCAATGTGGCTATGCACTGCGGTGAAACCTGCGAGCAGCGGCTGGAACTAGCGAACACCCGAACTAGCGAACGAATGGGTGGTACTACGCTGAAATTCAGTGTAGCATTGCACCCAAACCTTACTGCGTGTAGAACAGTTCTCTACTGCAGACAAAGTTGCCGTGCCCCTGGCGGGATTCGAACTCCGGACCTCTTGATCCGAAGCCGAACGCGCTAACCACTGCGCTATCCTGCAATCCGAAAGTGTGTTCACCTACATGTGTGTCTAGGTGCAAATATCATGTATTTTGAGATGTCTGTGAATCATAATATCAATGCCAAAACTCGACCAATCATTCTGATTTATATGATGTTTGAACTGAGATACATGTACGCCACGAACGTGAACAAACTTTTGGGATGCAGCTGTATTGTTATTCCATACATAATGTGTGCTTTAAAAATGATATGATTCCCAACGTCCCGATCAGAGGTGGTATGTATAGTGTAGTATACTGTCAATGCTTTCTGCTACTGAGGTTGAAGTTTGTTTTAACTTTCATAGTATTACATCTCCTTCTGCTCCTGTGGAATCAAAGGACAATCATTGACATGGAAGGATGTTTACAGAAGAGCTGTGATAACTTGTCATGGGAATTGCTTCTCAACTCATCTTCAACTCTTACTCCTAGTACAAACGTGGATGCCATACTCTTCCGAACTCATTCCTTTGCTTTCTTTGGTGGTGTTAACTTTTATAGATGACCTGAGTTCACACTTCAAAGACAGCAGAAGACCTTCCCCTGTAGAAAGAACCTGTGGATTGCTCATGGAACATTCACGGAAGATATTCAGAAGCAGGTGGATAATGGACCTCTCTCCACTGACTATGTTACTAGGTATATGTACACCTGCTGATTAGCTGTAGTAGATAAAGTGTGTACGTGGACTACTTGCGGATTAGGCGGGATTCAAAATTTTCCAAAACGGCGGAGATTAAGTCAGGTTCAAAGAAGAAGGATCCAGCAAAGAGAGCAAGTGGCGCAGAACTGCCAACAATTGAAATAATTAAAACCCAAGTAATCACGACAACTACCACAACGCCCACACCTTAGACTACGACACCTGTCTCCCAATCATCTGTCACTAGTTGGGGGAAACATGAGTCTGACTTCCTGACCGCCGTGCTGAAAGATTGATGATGGTAGCAGAGCAGCTCACAGAGAAAATTTCATGTCCGTCTATGAGACTTAGAGGTGAGGTAAGGTGAGTTGGGGTTTAACGTCGCTTTCAAGAGTATTTCACTTATAACGCGGCTGCTAGTATTATGGCAGGGAGAAAGCCCGCAACGCCATGTGGCTATGTATTGCGGTGAAACCTGCTACTGCACTGAAATTCAGTGTAGCATTGGACCCAAACCTGACTGCGTGTAGAACAGTTCTCTACTGCAGACAAAGTTGCCGTGCCCCTGGCGGGATTCGAACCCCGGACCTCTTGATCCTAAGCCGAACGCGATATCCCGACCCAGGCTGAGAAGCCTCCTTTGCAAACAGGGTAATGTCAGCACTGAGTACCCTACCGAAACCAGCCGACCACTTTGCAAAGTTGAAGATCATATTGCCCTCAAGGACTATGCAGAAGAATGAGCAGCGTGCATCAGCAGCCCTAGCGGCAACCTGAACTTCTGTCATCAATGCCCGACCCCCTCGTTGTCGTCCTTAACAACAGGCCCAGAAGCAACATCAGTATTGGTAGCCACCACCATTCTCAGCAATATTCCGTCTCTCCAGTGTCTGTTTTGGGGTTGCAAGACTTCCGATGAGTACCCGCAACCCTCGATATCAACAGCATTTGAGCAAAAGGAAGTACAGTGAGCCAGACTAGTTATATGCTACCTTGTGGCCTGCTCTTCAACCCTTGTTTTGACCAGGGCAGAGATGGAAAACATAAGCGCAAGCACATTATGACATTATGTATATTTTCTGATAATGATGGTAATAATTCGACATTGTTATTTTATTGAATACATTTTTTTAATTAAACGAGGGTTATTTGTTATTCTTGCCTTGAGTAAAGTCCTTTTTATGTAAAATGTATTTTAACGGGATATTGCTATTGATAAGAGAAAACAGGACAGACAAATTCTGTGTATATACCGCTTGTAGTCTGCTCTTATTTAATCTTATTCCGCCTTGATAATTGCAGTTTCATCATTGATAGCAGATGTTCTCCACTTATTCTGCAAGTCATCCGTTCTGTTCCGAAGGAGGAGGATTATTAAATTGACAGTTTTGTTCCGTCCTAGTTTTGGTCATAACGTTTCAAACCTGAAATATTCGTTTACATAAATAAAATAAAAACACTATGGAATGTTCATTGCTTAATCTTTTGGAGTATAACTAATTGGTAAATAATAGTTTATCCAAGATACATGTATGATGCATCTGAATGGATGATCGAAAATTATCATTTTGCTATTTTAATGATTTAGAATTTTTTTCAGATTATTTTCTCCCGCCTAACATAGATATTGCAAAACATAATATCTCAGCTCTAGCGTTGTGCTGTACAAATGTGTGCATATTTCAACCTATTTCGTATATGTATGCCCCTGCTGACGTCAATAGAAATGTTCAACAATTCTATGACTTCATTACTAAGTCCTCTAACGTCATCTTTGCAGCTCTCGCAGCCGTGTTTGGACTTCGTCACGTGGTCACGTCGGTGGGAAAACGTGGTATGTACATTTAAATATTAGTCTAGAATAGTGACCCCGGTTAAAAACACATGGTCATTGCATGTTCTTTTGGAGAATAACTAATTGATAAATACCAGTTTATGCAAGATACATGTATAGTACATCTGAATGGAAGAGCAAAAATGGAAACTCTGGGAACTAAAAACATGGTGGTGAACTTTAAAGACTGAGACACTATACTGAGAGAATCACACTTTATCCGCTATCGGAATAATGCGTGTGTAAACGGTTTAGATAACAGCTTTACATAGAGGTAATACACAACTTTCACTTTATTAAAATATATCCGAGAATGATTTCGAATAACAGTCAATCATGCCTCATCGATTTTAATTTGTATACTCACACTCACTCGGATATTTCACAGCCTCCGTTAGAAACTAGAACACGGTTTCATGAAATGGCAAAGTGAAAGGAAAATCGGAACAATGTATCAAATGACCACCAACTGTTGTACAAGAGCTATGAATAAAACATTGACAGAAAAATAAACGCACACAGATAATAACAATAGCTATTACAAACTTTGTTGGTGTCAAATATCGACCTTGATATGTAACTGACGTAATACAATTTGTATACATACATTTCTTATACATAGCTGATAAATCTACTGATATTAAAATCATCACATTTACTTCTTTTTCGATACCTAATGTCTATATTACAGCAAAGTACTCGCTTTCGCTCAGGATATACCACCATTTTAATCACATATACAGACAGATTGACACTCATATAAAAGTCTAACTCTCACTTTAAACATGTATTATGATTGAATGAATTATGTGATATAATATGTTTTATCTAGTCATTGCTTAGGAAATGTTGTCAGAACGTTAGCCCCTGTATTTTATCCTTTAGGACGCCATCAAGCAATTGAAAGTTACTTAAAAGGGTCGCTGCACTTTCAGTTGTGTTTAAATAAACTTATGCTGGTATGTAATTGTTACAAAAATTTAAGATGCTTGTATATACCATATAAATTTTACTCAAACCCAACCGTTCATAAATTCAATATGCTCATGTCAATTGACAATCAAGATGTTGTACAAAACATAGCCATTTATATACACAGTGCAATGAATCTTAGAGATTCCCTCCTTTGTCAATAATAACTTATTATCTGCTTATTTATTATTTATTATGTACAATATCCTATATTATACATTATGTTGTCGTTAATACACATACATGAATTGCTCTGTTGAACCAAAATGTAGCCTGGGCCTATGGCCTCCACTACGAAATGAATAAAGATTGATTTACTAAACTTATGCGAAAAGAAAAGGTCACCATATAAAATACATGATATTTTAGTAAACGAGTGATAAATACGACTACAACAGAATAATATTATGTCTTCTGAAGGCATCTTAACTAAATTTACAATTTTAAAACATTATCTATTCTTATTTATGAAAAACAGGCAGATTTTAAAGAGTCGTCGTTTACGAATCTCCTTTACTAGGAGAGTTAAATAGTGATATTAGGCAGAACAATTATGTAGTAGTTTTGGAGATGATAGTGATGCCATTTTAGTAATACTTTTTAACAAAAGTCACAGAATGAACCTTCAAACTCATAATTCATGAAGCTGTCAAATTTAATAAACTTACCTTAGTGGACAAATACAACCAGAGAGAAGTGTTTTATTAACAGACTGAGCTGAAATAAACCACATTTATTCACAGATCCTCTGGTTGTAATGTAGGTTTATTCTCAATTATTTTCCCCATAAAGGACTCAAAGTTTCTTGTCTGACTAGCCTCTTGTCATGCATGATAAAAAATTCGGCGTATGAATGTCAAATCGGTATCAAAACGTTGTTTAATTTAAAATAGTTCTTGTTCATGGTGTAGGTTCTCTCCTTGGCCAATCGATTTTTCGGTAAAACTTCACGACATCACATTTTTATGCCCCGAATCAGGGGTATATGTGTTTGTTTGTCTGTCTGTCCAGAAAGGCATTTGATACTTCTCATGTGCATTCATTGTGATGAGACTTTCAAAATGGCTTTATTATGTTTTACCTTGTGATCTTGACCTTGGTACAGGAAATTTTCGTCAACTTGATTTAATCTTGGCTACAACTTTTTGTAGTTCTGTGATAAACATGTGAAACTGGACATGTGGATCTATGATGGTAAAACCTTTCTGGTGATAAAATAATTTGACTTATGTGACCTTGAAATATCATCATGTTGCATTCTCTCCAAACTTTCCATTGGTACCTTTGATACCTAACCATACTCATTTACATCGGGTATTAGAACTTATCTTATTTTAATTCCAGACTATGTTTATAACCGGGATCCCATAACACCGCATTTCAGTTTACAAACTAGGGTGTTGCTTAAGTGTATATTATTACTAAAAACCAACCATTACAATAACCCTTTTGAAAAACCGATTAGAGCACCCCCATGAGTATTTAAAGTACCGGGAACCTCGAGGGAACCTCGGGGGTACGTTTTGCAGATATGATTATGACATCAGTTCAGTAAATAACATTACCACTTCATTTTGTTCATATTAAATCGAAATTAGTTTAAAATTCGCTTTAAAAATATACGTCACTTAACCAGTCAGCAAACATTTCAATTAGCCAATCACTCCTTGCCACGCTTTAGTCACCTTGACAAATCATGCAAGCGTCTCGCTAGAGTTATGTTTACATTATTGAATCGAGGGGGTCAGGTATTTTCATTGAGTGTGTCTGTCACAACAATAACTATAAACTATGTCAATAATTAAACAAAGTCGAGAGACGTAACGTCATTAAGGTGATTAGGTTTTCTTTTTTTACGAACATGTGTGTTTGTAGGCTAATCTAAAATGATGCCAAGGAAATCTATTAAGATCTTCACAAGCTCGCATTGAGACATCTTACAAGTACTACTGATAGAATTAATTCATCTGAATTGCATCTTAGCGAACACTGTAATAAAATAATACAACACACTTTACATAAATAATAATGTTAGCAGTTCCACCTTAAAAGGAGGGTTCTATCGGGGTATTTTTTGTGGACACGAAATTCGAGAGGATATTCCAGTTTACACATATATGCTATTCATGCATGATTAAAACACACTCAACTTTAAAGATAATAATGAAGTTAATATTATGACGACTTAACATTTCACAACTTGATAAAATCAAACGCATATTTATTGAAAAATAAAAACAATGGGAACTGAAGCCATTCATCGGCGCTCACGCGAGTAGAGAAAATCGTTCTACCAGCATATTGGATTAACATGAATGACATAGACAGCATATTTTAAGTTGTTCAATTCAAGATACAAACACAACATATAACCAATATTGAAATTGGAGCAAGAAGTGCGTACTCAAATGTCAAAATGACGTACCTGTTTAAAATAAACGAATAATCCCTGTGTATATATCCTTTACAAAAAAGGTATGTTCTGAAAAAAAACTTAACCTACATTGAGCACCGGGGTGTTAGATACAACGACTGTCAAATATCAGCAGTCCAATATTCACTCAGTCCACTAATATCTCATTAATGAGGAGGCCCATCGACACAAAATTTTCAGTATTTACAGCTGAAAGTATTATCCGTGTGAAAGTATTTAATTATTGATTAAAATTGAATACAAAATGAGTTTCCAGATTCTTTAAACATGCATAAATATAAAAATGTCATACTTCTTTAGAACACATGTGCCTTTCAAAGACAGTCAAAACTGATTTTCTCCAACAGCAGAATTTCGTTTTCTACTGTGTCGAAAATGTGGTGACTTTTCTTTTGAGTTTACATTAACTCGTGTAATGATATTATATGTGTATTATCTCTTCGATATCTTGTCACTTTTTTTACAGATATGATGGATAGTCCGAAAGAATCTCGTGATGGTGGATTTGGAGGTTCCGGATATAAGAGGCAACATGCTGGAGGAGGATTTGGGACTGGATCGTCCGGTGGATTTGTTGTTAGAAACGCAGATCATGATGGAGGAAGAAGATTGTTGGGTGATGGAGGGGGAGTTGGTTCTGGAGGTTTTCTACATGGTGGAGCAGGCTCGCTAAATGGCGGAGATGGTGGCTTCTTGGTTGGAAAAAAGAGAATCTCATGAGTTGTACCTGTAATACGAATGTCCCTTTAATAGATTTGTAATTTATTGATTGATGAATATGAAACTATGTTTGAAAATTTGTGATAACGTGAGTGAACTCATCAAGCAAAAATAGTGCGTTTTTCATTTCAGTAAATGTTTAAAGACATTCATTGGAAAACAAAACACAATTATTATCCAAATTTAATTGTTGAATGTCTCGTTTAGTTATGATATGAAATAAAGTAATACGGAGCAATTCTTACGGTTTTGCTTTCTGTGTGTTTTTTATGTAAATGATGTTCAATCAAAGATCCCATATACAGTGTGCCTGCAATAAATAAAATAATATGCATAGGTTATTATCCTTAACTCATTGTGTATAAATGGTTTTGAAGAAGATGAGGATTATCAAAGTAGAGTGTGATATGAGTATCTTAGTCTGCTCACTGTACTCGTACTGAAACCACACAAGTGGGTTTGTATCACTGTTAATTATTCAAAAGCATATTTCTAATTGCCCCCAAATAATGTTTTTGGGCTTATCTGATCTCATTTTCCTAGGACAAGAATATAAGTTGATTATCCTACATTTTCATCCCCACTTCTTAATCCTTGAACTATTGCTCGTATCCACCAATCAGAGGAGTCAGCCCCACCACTGGACGGCCAGATATCATCTGGTGATGTAACTGTGTCGATACTTCAACTAGATGATCTTGAGCTCATTTACACCCCGTATTCTTCATTATAATCTCCATTGTATCCTCCACCTTTACCTCCAACATATACGTCACTCTCTTCACTGTATCATTAATCATATCCTCCACAGTTTCCTTCATTGTATCCTCAATTTTCATCAACCATATCCTCCGCCGTATCATCCTATATTTTCTCCACCATATCCTCCACCATATCCTCCACCATATCCTCTACCATATCCTCCACCATATCCTCCACCATATCCTCCACCATATCCTCCACCATATCCTCCACCATATTGGCCTACGTATTCTCCATTGTATGATCCATGATACGGTGGATGATATGGTGGAGATACTGTACTATGGGGAATCAACCAAACCATCAATTACATCCCCCTCTATAGTGTCCACTGTATCTATACAAATTGTATCCTCCACCGTATCCTCAACAGTATCCCCCATCACATCCACCTCTTCATTGTCCACTGTATCTGTATATATTTTACCCTCCACCGTATCCTCAACAGTATCCCCCATCACATCCACCTCTTCATTGTCCACTGTATCTGTATATATTTTACCCTCCACCATATCATCCACTATTATCGACACCGCATGCTCCTTCATCGCATCCTTCACCTCGTCTTGTCCCAGTCTGCATTCTGTAATTAAAATTAAAATTATTTACCTAAACAATACACAACGTCTCATTGCTACAACGAACAGTAGTGAAGGACAGTCAGGGTCATGAACAGTACACATGTGTTTCCCGAGACACCTCTACACATGCACAAGAACTCGTCAACATACCTTAACCACATCAACCTTAAGTTAATATACAGGTTTGGTTCATACCATATTCACCTTTTTAATAGAGAATTGGTTAAAGCAATATTCACTATTACCAGAGAATTGGTTATGGCATTATTCACCAGGGTATAAAGCACGGTAACAGTACATTCACCAGAATGAAAAGCTACATTTATTGAAATGAAGGTATTCACCAGAGTAAAAAAACATAATCAGAGAATTGGTAAAGGCCATATTCAAATCATCAGAAAATCAGCTAAAGCAATATTCAACATCATCAAAGAATTGGATGAAGCTGAATTCACCATTATACAGAACATTTATTAAGGATATATTCTTCATCATAATCAGATTTATAGGATATCTAACGAGCTTCCCCTTTCAAATCAAGTTTATGTCCCTCGTGAAATAATTTTGTTTTGTCTCGAGCCTTGAAGACAAACCAATATGATTTCACGAGGGACATAAACTTGATTTGAAAGGGAAACGAGTTGTGTATCTAATCAATTACCAACTTGTATTTCATACGGTTATTATGTTTTAAAATATTTTCTGTGTTGTGATTGTAAAGGAACAGAACAGCGGAGTTATATCAACCCTGTCACAGCATCTATAAGTTCATATTATTGCGTAGTTAAATAGTCACACTTTCGAAATGAAGCCCATTCTGAGAGTTCTCATCGAGAGACTGAGAATAGCGTTTAGTTGCAATGTCAATCCCAATGGTAAAATAGAGAGCAAAACACTATTGCTGCTTTCTCAACTTTGTGCTTATTATCTCTGCTCTTGTCATGATGAATTCGGTAGTTATTCTTTAAAATCAATTGTTGCGGTGAATACAATTTCATGAATCAACTGAAGAATAAGATAAATATTAATCATAAGTGTTGTCATAAATTACTTGTAATTTCACGAACAAATTCACGTTCGTTCGTATGAACGAATCAAGTAGTTAAAGCGGTAGCCAATCAAACTGCTTGAAGGTCTTATGACACATTTTGTTATGAAACCCCTTTACGAAGTACCACGTTGGTAATAAAACAAGTGTAGAAGCGAGTACAGCTCACATACCTCCGCTTCCAAATATAGTTTGACATAATTGAAAATAGGAAAGGCACATCTATGGGAATGACTAACCTGTGTGTAAGTTGAATCAATATGGAATGAACAGTTCCAGAGATAACTGTTAAGTCATGTTTCCATGGAAACCGCCAACAAAAAAATTCAGATATAGGTCTAACCCTCAAAAGGCGCATCTAGGCACCATGGTTGACATGTGTATGAAGTTTGGTGTAGGTAGAATGTGTAGTTTCGGAGATAAGTTCCGCACCATATGACTTCCTCACAGAGTCACTGTTTTGGACACGTTTCCATGGACATCGTTAAAAGTAAAATTCAGAAATGTGTCTAAACCTCAAAAGGCAAAAGTAGAGATCATGGCTAACATGTGTAGCAGGTTCGGTGAAGCTAGCATGTTTTTGTTTGGGAGATATGCTGCGCACACAATGGCTAACATGTGTAGCAAGTTCGGTGAAGCTAGCATGTTTTTGTTTGGGAGATATGCTGCGCACACAATGGCAGTGTTCAATAATCAGTGTTGATGATTTACGTGTGCGATCACTCCAAACTTCTCCGTGCCAGTCACGAACTGATACAGTGTACACTCAGGGTTAGAGCTAGTCTAAACAGTGCAGCCGAGTGAACAAAGAGGAGTACACAGTACGTCTGTCTTTCCTGAAACACTTCAATCATGAAGAGCATGCACGCCATGCATCTCAACACACCTTTCCATCAATATTTTACTTTTTAGATAATATACATGTACGGTTAACACTATATCTACCATTATCAGAGTATAGTTTAAATAGCCATTGATGAAATTTGAAATAACTTCTAAACAAAACCCTAAATTAGCGCATTCCACCGCACTCAACTACATACAAGAACACTGGTCTGACTGGTGTCACTTAAACACAGACGGGTCCCGTGACCCCGATGCACGCACAACAGGTGTAGGCATACACATGCAACACCCCCAACAACTATCTTACTCAAATAGGCTCCCTAACGACCAATCGGTCTACACTGCTGAGCTTATGGCCATAACACTCGCTTTATCCCACCCAAAAACTAAAGATCAGGGCAAAATTCTCATCCTTTCGGATTCTCTCAGTGCCCTTCAGGCACTTCAAAACAAATCAACTAAAAATCGCCCTGATTTAATTTCCAAAATTCTTAACTCTATTCAAACTTTAAATAATCAAGGCAAGGCTGTAAAGCTCCTATGGGTACCAGCACACGTCGGCATATTTGGCAACGACAAAGCTGCCAAGGAGGGTCTCAAACTACCAAATTTTCTCCCAAGGCGACCCGATTTTATTATGGAAACCCGAGATTCCATAATTGACCAACGTAAATAACATAAGTGAGAAGTTCAAATTCTATCAAAAACCTATTTTTATACTTTAACTAAGATATTGACGAAAATTCCAACTTTCTACCCCGCACCGTACGTGAGATACAGACCCCCTTGCCCATGGGTAGGCCCATGGGAAAGTTCGCCCATGGGCGAGAGGTTGTTAGGGCCGGCCCATGGGCGAGAGGTTGTTAAAATTTGAGTTACCCAAAAATTATTTTCTAATTTTTAATAATGGGTCTAGCAGTAACATATATTAGGTATTTGTGAACTCCCCCAATGCAAAGGAAATTTTTTTTCCCATGGGCGAGATTTCCCATGGGCGAGATTTCGCCAATGGGCGAGACTTCGCCCATGGGCCAGGTTGCCCATGGGCGGATTTCCCATGGGCCAATGTTGACTTTGGCAAACATATAATGTTTGTGAAATGTTGACTTTGAAAAAAAAATGTTTGTGAAATGTTGACTTTGAAAAAAAAAAAAATTGTGAAATGTTGACTTTGGAAAAAATAGAATGTTTGTGAAATGTTGACTTTGGAAACATTGACTTTTAAAATATTTATTGATTTTGGTGGAAGTGGTACTTTGATAAAATATGGACTTGTTGATTTTTATACATATTTTGAGTTATATGAATGGTTGACTTATGAAATATTCATTTTAGTGAAATGTTGTGTAGTTTAAGTTTAACTTATATAAAATGTTAACTTTGGTGACATGTTGACTTTGAAAAAGATATTTTGAATTTAGTGAAATGTTGACTTTAATCACATATTTACATCTTGACTTTAATCACATATGTTGACCTCGACCATGGGCCGGATTTCCCATTGGCTTTATTTCCCATGGGCGAAACCTCGCCCATGGGCCAATGTTAACTATGCAAACATATAATGTTTGTGAATGTTGACTTTGGGGGGAAAATAATTTTTTTTAAATGTTTACTTATATATTTATTGACATTGGTGAAAGTGTTAGTTTGATAAAATGTTAACTTGGGTGACATGTTGACTTTGAAAAAGATATTTTGAATTTTATGAAATATTGACTTTGATCACACATTGATTTTGATGAAATGTTGACTTATAAAAGATAGTTTGAGTTAAGCGAATTGTTGACTTACATTAATTATGTTATGTTAATTTATTGACTTTGGTGAAGTATGCTTATATCATGAAATATTAATTCCATATTTATTCCATTTTATTCACTTTGGTGAAGTTTGAAATGTTGACTTTGATTATATATATTGAGCTTGGTGAAATGGTGATTTTGGAATTGATGCCACTTTGGTGAAATGTTGACTTTGAAAATATTATAATGATGGTGAAATGTTGACTACGGAAATAGTGGTTGACTTTTGTGGAAGTTTTACTTTAATAAAATATTGACTTTGGTGAAATGTTGACTTTGAAAAGATATATCGAGTTTGATTACATGTTGACTTTGGAACTATTGGTTGACTTAAAGTTTATCTTTAATTATATGTTAACGTGGTACTTATTGACTTTGAGAAGATATTTTGAGTTTAGTGAATTGTTGACTTCTAAACGATTGACTTTAATGACATAGTTTTACTTTGAAATATTTATTGGCGATGTTGAAGTTTGAGTTTAATAAGATTTTGAAAACACTATGGTCTGGCTTAAGGAGCGCGTTTCAAACAGTAAGTATTAGATTTTTTGACTACGCTGTTGCCCACAATACACCAGTCATCGAGACTGATGATTTATACACAACCAAGTGCAGGTTACAGATATATGATATATTAGACCTGTGCATTTGTGTGTATCAGAACACCATGTCTATGTAAGGAGCGTGCCGTGGTATTGCGTAACATGTCTATTCGATCAACTAACCCATTGTTGTAAATTACGAAAATAAAACAGTCCATTACTTACCTCACTTGTTTGATTCTATTACGAGCTGTTTTAATCATTGAATAGCACAGAACATACATACGTATATACATTCTTGCATGTATGGTAGTGCTCAGTTGTTCCTAGCGTCAAAATACTTCATTGCCTCTTTTGAACAAGGGAGTACTTCGCAAATATTATGAACACTGATCTAATATATTCATTATTCGTTTGTATCAATAATCAGCGAAACGTTTTACTTTTAGAAATGTAATGATGTAATGAATTCAGAATGTTCTCATTTTTGGCGTTTTCAAATTCGCCAGTACCCTACAAATTTTAATTAATTCGAACTCTTGCAATTAGTCTCCAATTTAGATATTGAGATGACCCACTCACTGTTAGTCTGTTGACAGCAGTGAAGGGGGTACATGAAAAGTCTATATTAAGTTCTTAATAATTTCATTTGTTTACAATTTCGGCCGCTTTCTCAATACGATACAGGGATTATCAAAGACATCTTACGATTTTGACGGGTATTATGTATGAAAAGCCTTTTCACACAAGTGTCCTTCCCCTAAAAAAAATATATATTAAGTTTATAGATATGTAGTCAGTTTTTAACCAGACGTTTCCACAATATACTCTCCGGTTTGCATTCAAATGAAAATAATCCAAAATGAATATACCACTCTTTTCTAAAATCTCAGAAAATTCCTGAGTGTTTAACCATCAAGTCAGTGAACCGTATCTCCTGAACATCCCAGTGACCACGTGTGTGTATCTCTGAGTCAACTACACACGTGTCAAAATACTCCGATTGAAATAACAGTATTGGCGACAATACGAATATATACGTATTTTTTAATTGGTTTATGGTGATACCCAAACAAACTGCCCCTTTGCAATACACACTTATCCCAGTATACCCAGTATATCATATTCCATTTAGCTCATTAAGAGCGCGACTTGGCTCCTCATAGGATGACTAGTGATGGTAATTAGATACTATAGTACTGTACAGCATACAAACTGGTTCATTTCAAATTTTATTTGAGAGCATAATGAACAATTTACATGTTTTTTGTTTTTAATTTTAAGTTGACAATGTTGCTTGATGTAAGCGTTAATACAGCGTGGTAATAGTTTAATAGGTTTGCTACAAGTTTGAGATTCAAGTAAAATAGACAGGCAGATGTCATGACTTTGTTTATGATATTTAACGGTTAACAACATTTATTATGTTTCAAATAGTTTGGTACGGTTGTTGGAAGTGTGATAATATCTAAATGTCCATGTAGTTACATAAACATTGCTTGCTACACGTTTGTATTTCGTATTCATATTGCAATAAATGATTTGAAAGCATTATCTTTTCAAGTTATCATACAATACCGAGATGAAGTGAACATGGTATTTGTCAAGAATTGACAGATATTTTATTTATTATGTCAATATTTCTGTGAAAATTTCACTGTTGCAGTTGACAGATTTCAAAGGCAGCGGTTTAAAAGTACATCCATTGTGTTGTTGGGGGGGGGGGGGGGGGGGGGGGGGTCAAATATGACAAACGTTATAAATTATCTTATTTTATCGAGAAGTACCAACTGTTACTGAAAACTACCATTTTGATGATACTCGACTTAGTATATTGACAATATGAAGGTAAAAGTATCGATTTCTGATCGAAAACCGGACAATGCACCTCGTCTGGCTCGCGCCAATGAGTCAAACGTAGTTTTGGAATCTTATTTAAACCAGACAAAATAACAAACTTTGGTTGATAAAAAATGTTCGACAAGTCATATAACTACTGCATGTGCATGTAAATAGGACGTGTAGTTTCTGCACATGCATAATGATGTTACTTTTACTTATTGGAAACTAGTAATTATGACATGTTTGGCGACTGGGGATGAATATGCAAGCTGAGTGAATTTGTATTAAAGCCAAATAAACATTTATGAAACACAATTGATGCACCTTTAAATGACATCATACATAACAACCTTACATTTGGAGCTTCTAAATAACTTTTTCCAACAGCCTATGCATGTGTTTTCTGTGTTGATTTATACAGAACACAATACGATAATCATATATGATTGTTATTATTATTATTACTGCCTTTCTAATATCGCATGTTATATAATACTGTGCGTTAGATCTATAAGAACATTTGAACGAATGTTGGCCACCCCTAATAGTCTGGTGGGAGATACACAAATAATTAAGTGAGGGTGGGTACATGATTATTAGTTAATGTTCATTCCCGCCACCTGTAATTACATCAACTAGCGAATTCCCATGGCCAGTGAAGGGTGACGTCCTCTCATGCACATTATGTAAGATCAGGGACTTTCTAATACACAGCACACTTAAAGACCGTTAAAATCATAAGATTATCGCATTAAATTAATTTTGTTACTTCATTTGTCAAAATCACTCCATGTCTTTTGCTTGGAATATGTATAATGATATGTGATGTTTATTCAATATTTCAGTATGCATCTGATACACATGAGAGGTCTATAACTAGTTAATAACTGTCAAAGCTGTGACGATTTTTGGGGTCTCACATATAATGCACCACCTTCAGCCTAGTTGTGATATCCATGGGTTTGCACATAATTGATACAATCAGCCTTTGATGTCCAGTTGAAAGTGTTAAACCTATGAGAAAAGACGTCACACATTAATATGGATTTAGAAACATGTTTCCTTCATTATAGAAGTACATAAGCCAATAAATAGTTTCCATTCACCAAAGTCAATCTCTTAAAAGTCAGCAATTCCTACATGATAATCTTAGGCATATTATAACTGTTGTAACAAAATAAATTCATTATCTCAAAGTTACATAATTTACATTTGTTACATTTACATTCTCAATAACTAGCGCTATTAGTTCCTGGTCGAGAATGTCATCTGATCGGAGATGAATTTGCAGTGTAATGCACACAGATCGGAAACATATAAGTGCTAATGTGGTCACTCTATCGAAATCTTACTACATTTGTATATATATTGGCGTTTTCGTCACACAGGGGTCAGAGGCATTGTACCGGTAATTAATTACCTGTCGGCCTTAATGAGTTGACCGAATACTCATGTTACGTAATACCGAGTGGACGCTTGTTCAACAGTAGGGTATTCTGAGAGTCAAAACAAAAGTCTGATATATCACTTAAACCGCATTTGCATGGCTATATTGCAATTGTTCTATATCTCTATATAGCTGTAACCTGCAATCAGTTGTGTATAAATACTCAGTCATGGTGACCGATGTATTGTGGGCAATAGCACTTACACTTACCGGAACTATTTGAAACACTCGCCTTTAGCCAGACATTAGTGTTCAACTTAAAAAAGTCATAATATTTCAAGAGTCAACGTTTCATTAAAGTGAATATTTTATAGAAGAGAATACTGTTGAAACGTCTATTCAAAACGATACTTCATATATATAAACTCAATATATGTTGTAAACATTTTACTAATAGTAGCGACTTAAGATTTACTGAGCTTATCATTTTGCATTATATAAATTACTTTATCAGTTGGGCTAAGTAAAGGAAGCAGAGAGTGCCTGCATTAATAATAGTTGATGATGATGAGTACGGATATTTAACGAGCGATTTTCAGTGGAGCTGTTCTCTCACTCGGGTCGCAAGGACCATTAATAAAGTTTCGAATGATTCCAAAGGAGGATAATTTTGATGCCACGGTCGGAAAGGGTGGAGGCAAATTTTGAAATAGTACCTAGGCAAGATTAAATAATAATAGTCTCTCATAACTCTTTATATAGAGTGGCTCATTGCATTTTAAAACATATTTTATGTGTGTGTACATTGTCTGTCATTTTGTGAGACTTAAATAAACTATCTGTCTGTCTGTCTGTCTGCAATTATATTAGTAGCCGTACCGCCTCATTCTTTTAATTAACAAACCGTGTCATTCCAACAGCATTTATAATGATAAATGCAACATTGACACCAGAACAGAGCACATATCATCTCTGCCACGCTCTGATTCAACCAGGACCACAAAATCACTCAAGCGTGAGTCTACTGGTCAGCACAGTCAAGTTTTGAACATTTGACGGAATCCGGCCAAATTCAACTTCACAAATCAGAAGCCGCTGTGTGTATTGCATTTGCAGTAGTAATTTCAACTTCAACTCCCCAACCCCGACCTCTTTCAATGGGTGATTATAAAACTGCAAACATTATCATTGGTGTTATTTTAACAACTGACCATTGCTCAAAGTACCATTTTAAGAGTCATTATGATAATGTCACAATGGGATTCATCGGTACGTAAACAGTTCCCATTACTATCACTACACAACACGAACATATTTGATATATGATACTGATTTAACTGCATAGATTTAGGTCTTTGAAGGACATTTAGAAGTGGTATACATAAGAACAGGAAGATCTTCTGGATAACAACTTCTTTAATGTGAAAATGCACTAAGTTTCGGACTACATACTCATTCCTTCATCAGGTACATTCCACCTGAACATTGGAATATTGGAACAATAAACAGGAAATGGATTCTCAAGGCACTAGACCATATGATTACGTGTTGACGACATCTGTGGTAGACATACTGGGTGTTTATTCATTCGGATCTACGCTAATTAACGGATGGGCGAGCTATTACACAACTAACCGGTCACTGCGATTACGAGAGAGAGAGAGAGAGAGAGAGAGAGAGAGAGAGAGAGAGAGAGAGAGAGAGAGAGAGAGAGAGAGAGAGAGAGAGAGAGAGAGAGAGAGAGAGAGAGAGAGAGAGAGAGAGAGAGAGAGAGAGAGAGAGAGAGAGAGAGAGAGAGATTGTTAAAGTGTCTTGTGCTTCAATTTACAATAACAGACACTATATACATACTTTAAAGTATAAAAAAGCAACCGGCCATTTAATATCACAATAATAAAATATGAATAAATGATATATCATAAACAGATAAACACTTTCTACAGTAAACAGACGCGCAACCACATCACACGGCACACTTCTTCACATACTGTCGTTCACTCACAATAATGGCTCGCTCATCCGATCATACTCAATCATGTCATCTCTTACACACTCACATAAATAGATACACAAATATCAGATACATACAGACATACATACATACACACATACACACATTGATGTTAAAGGTGGCAAACGGGGACACTTAGAAAACACATGTAACCGGGGACAATTTTTCCAGCTGCTCTACAGCTGTACCATTTGCATGACTTACTTCAAATCCACCATCTGGAATCGTGATTTCGCGAGATGTTTTCGGATTATCCACAATATCTAGAAAGATACATATATAATACCATCATTACACCAGTAATTGTCCCATACGATTTATTTTACTTTTAACCAGTCTGAATGGTTGATGGCTGAATGGTTTTACTGTTGGATAGAAGGTATACATATCTAAACATAAGGACCATACCATTTGGTTCATCCGCATTTCTCAAACCAAAAAATCCACCGGACGATCCTCCCCCAAATCCTCCTCCATTTGTTTTCAGCAGATCTCCTCCTATTTTCGCCACCAAAATCTTCAAATCTACCGTCAGGAAACATGATTTTACGAGATGTTTTCGGAACATCCACGATATCTGGAAACAAAGTGACAATTCGTCGAACAGATGCTACATAGATTATAACAGCATTACACCTGTAAATGTCCATTGACTTATGATACTATTATCAAGTCTGTACGTTTTAATGCTATGAAAGACAACGCAAGTCACTAATAATAAGAACCGTTTTCACTTTTAAGAAACAAATATAAAGAATCAAAGTTGATATTTAGCGTACAATTTTTGGGGCGTTTTCGTTCGTACAAATGATTATTCTTTCAATGCACATACCACGTTTTTCCTCAAACGATGGGGCGCCTCCATATTCCTCTAGACCTTCATGGCTCAACAAATAAGCTGCAAAGATCAAATAACTGTGCCATTACGTCATGAAATCTTTAAACTTTTAGTAAATGTATACATCACTTGGCCGTGGAAGACGCTGCACTGTTATACGGCAATATCAAACATGCTCAAGATTCGTTTAAACAACTTTAAATAAAATAAGAGAGAGCGAGAGAGAGAGAGAGAGAGAGAGAGAGAGAGAGAGAGAGAGAGAGAGAGGAGAGAGAGAGAGAGAGAGAGAGGAGAGAGAGAGAGAAAGAGAGAGAGAGAGAGAGAGAGAGAGAGAGAGAGAGAGAGAGAGAGAGAGAGAGAGAGAGAGAGAGAGAGAGAGAGAGAGAGAGAGAGAGAGAGAGAGAGAGAGAGAGAGAGAGAGAGAGATTGTTAAAGTGTCTTGTGCTTCAATTTACAATAACAGACACTATATACATACTTTAAAGTATAAAAAAGCAACCGGCCATTTAATATCACAATAATAAAATATGAATAAATGATATATCATAAACAGATAAACACTTTCTACAGTAAACAGACGCGCAACCACATCACACGGCACACTTCTTCACATACTGTCGTTCACTCACAATAATGGCTCGCTCATCCGATCATACTCAATCATGTCATCTCTTACACACTCACATAAATAGATACACAAATATCAGATACATACAGACATACATACATACACACATACACACACACACACACACATACTAGCGTAAGAGTCATTAAGGCGACAGTTGTATGATTTGGTGTGTATTTTGAAAATTATGACATTATGCCTAATTTTAACATTAAAATAGGTTTTGTAAGGTTTAATTACCATTTAGCAAATGTTATAGTCATAAAACTATTATACAAAGAGTAAACACACCCCCGTCGCCCTAATGTCCTTACACACATAAATATAATTAATAAATCAAATTAATTAAAATTAACATTATAAAACTCATCATAAAACACTTTTTTTAAAAAGCGCAAACATTATGTTTATTATCGCATTACGTGTTGGTTTTATTTTGAATTGACACGTTTTATACATTCTTGTCGACGTGTCTCTTTTTGATGAATTATTTATTTTGAATCGTTGTTGTTACCATATGAATAATGATTATACATGTATATTAAACACTTGAAAGTATGCCATACGACTTCTGCCAAAGTGGCATATTGATCATCTGCTTGAGTAATTGTTGTATATGTTATTTCTCTGAATGTGGATACTTTTGTTAAGAGTAGTTATTACGATGTGACTCTTTTCTAAAAAGGCCCGAGTTGTCGATTCTTCTATGCCGGGAATATACATGTAGTGTATGCAACCATAAAAGAAGTCGCGTTATAATGATTATATCTTTTGAATGAGTCTGCTTATTGGTTGGCAATTGGATGCATGGGTCTTAACGATACATTGCAGCTGTCACCTACGGTATTTCGTATACCAAAGCAGAAAGGAATGTATCTTAATTTTAGTCGGATGCATTGAATAATTCCTTTATATAACGAAATCAAAAGTGTTTATAGAAAGAGAAAACAAATGTTACACGGAAACGTTTTTTTGCATGAGTCATTTAGTCACAGACGAAGCAACTGTGATTATTTGGATCGCATCCTATAGCAAGTAAGTACACCTAATATGCGTTTACTTAGAAAATGATATTGGTAAGTTAATATAAATTACGTAAACGCCTACTAGTTTATATCTGACATACACAACATTGCACTTTATCTTCAATATAGACCACATGAAACATAAATTAATCGTATGTTAATGTTATGGACAGGGAATCCTCAGACAGCAAATCATTCAGTAACTCTTCACTCTTTATTCCTAGATTTCGTTTATACTCTACACTTCGAAATTACTAAACAAAACCCTAGTTTGTAAAATTAAATGCGGTGTTTTAGGATGGTTATTATAAATCGACTGATTTTATCACCCCAGACATAACAATTGCTTATTTATTGATTATTTTCCTGACACGTTGTCTTCTTTCTTATATTGGAACGCTTTTTCTGTAAAATAAATTGGCCGTTGCTCGTGTAATGTCCAAATGTATATCATTAGTTAATGATTACCTCAGCTTTTATTTATGCTGTTTGAATATGCTATCATATCATTATTATTACATTATCATTATTGAAACAAAATTATATAAAAAAAGATAAATGAACAAGCAACGATCAAAAAGATCATGATGTTGAATATGAGAGTGCTCTATCATGCTCTAAGTCTTTACTTCAAACAACACAACAAGTGACTTAACAAGATAAAACCATCAATCTTATCTGGGTTCTCGTCCACGTCGGTGTATCGGAAACGGAAAAGCCAAGCAGCAAAAGAAGCCTAAAAACACTTAAATCTTATCAATAGTCTATTTCACCTACCAGACAACAATGCACACGTACACTGATGCTGCATCTCACTGTTAGAGTACTTACATAGTCCATTCTGTGTTTGTACAATCTAAATACATTTAGATCGAGTGTTCTACATTATGCTAACAATCTAAATAACTTTAGATCGACTGTTCTATAACGTAATATGAAAAAACTGATTGGTGTTTATGAACAATGGAAGATGAAAAGAAAAAAAACATACACATGTAAATAAATAGAATGTCATCTGAATCTAGTATCTCTTCACTAATATTAAACATACATAAGCATATACATCTAAAATAAAGACTATAGATTTTTAAAAGAATTTCATACTTTGATACTTATTACACGGCTCGAATCTCTCACCTAGCCACACAGAACTATAGACCGTGTGAACACAAACCTTGCATGCAGTGAATGGAACGTCTAAACGCTGTATATTTATGTGCTATTTGTATGAATGAGATAAGGCAAAAAAAACAAATCTTCTCATATCTTAAAAAGAAACTGAATTGGAATTTTAGAATTCATGTAATATTTTCTGAGCTTGCTCAAGGTGAAATGAAGGTTAAGAATTTATGCAGAATATTACCCTGAATTCTTTTAACTTTGCTCTGATGCTTAAGCGCTTTCTAGATGTGGTGTTGCTCCTCTAAGAATAACATGTTTAGCTCGTAATGTTTTTATTGTGAACCTCATTTTTACAGCACTGTCCACTACACGTATATTCGTTTTATAGAGAAGTCCCTTTAAATAAATGAATACAAGTTAATGTTATGTTTTATGACTTTTGATCATTTTGATAAGATAATACTTTTAATGTCCCATCCGAAAGTCTCTTTTAATTTTAATAAGGCGACGACAGACCTTGTTGTACTTTTCACTTGAACCGTAAATATGTGCATCATATACCATTATGTTTGAAAAATTTACACGTTGCGTCTCATGTAAACACGCTATACACGCTAAACACTTTAGCTCATATCAGGTTTATGGCGTCCGTAATAAAGTATTCAATATTAAATAAAAAAGCATGCATGCATGCATCTAAAGATTCGCTATACAATCTTGGAATATGAAAACACTTCAGGATGGTAGAGAAAAAAATCTTAAGATTTGTTTTCATTCTTTGGCTTGCTTTATGTAAACGTTTCTGGACAAATGTTTGTTGATTTAAAATCAATATATACTCACCAAACTAGAATAAATAGAGATTAACCAAGTATGTATCCGTATCATTTATATCATATTTTTGGACTAAAACTTAACATATTTTTCTTAATTATATGTTCATTTCATAAGTTGAGTATAGACCGTATACTATTACAAATAATGAATCTGTTGCCATTAAATTCAGCAATGGCGCGTTGTCGGTAGTGTATATTGACAAATAAATTTAATAGGGGTGCATTGAAAACGTATAGTTATACTATACTGCACTGTATAACTTTATGATACAGACCGATGCCAAATGTATTCGTCGATTACTAAACTTCCAAAAAGGTTAACTTAGTGTAGCATTAATAATTTTTTTTATTAATTTAATTTTCTTCCGATTTTTTAAGATAAAAACATCATCTTGGTTAATGATCACATAACCCTGCTTTAATGTTCCGTGATTATCGTACATTCACCAGACAGGTTACTGAAACGTCAAACATTGAACCAATCACTTGCTTTCATTTGGACTAATTTGTCGAGCGTCATCTTCAAATATGGAAGATGTTTCATACACATCCAAATGATGAGATTAATCATACACATTATTAACAGTAATGTAGCTACTACCAGCAGTGGACAGGTTACCATGATAAAGAGAACATTATTTCTAATACGAATTCCGGTGTTTACCAATGCGTATCTTAGTATATCCTAAGAAAATGAATCACGTTTATATACTTTCAACACATATCAGTATTTCGTATGTAACATTTTTCATATTATACTGGTTACTCATAATTATTTTTTTTATCACCAGTGTAAGGCTTGTCCGTGCCGAAATAATCACCTCAAGTTTTATTGAAATACACTCTTTTTCATGACAGAATTTCATTAAGTTTCTATTTAATGAAGAGGTTTTAAAATTTTCTGTGCGATGTGTTAATCCAATTCCAAATAAAATCAATTTTGTTATACTGCCATAATACACATTTGTGATGGACGGCTTACACACATTCTTCACACACGACATGTTTGAAAGCGCAACTACTAACTGATGAAAGCAACTTTGCCAAACTACTTATCTAAAAATTTAATAATTGAAACAATTTTTACAATTCAGCTTGATAAAAGATTTAGAGAAACGTTTTGGTAATGTGTGCACCTATGGCACATTAGGGTGACAGTGATTTTGTCGCCCCAACGTAATTGTCGCCCTACTGGCGTCCTGTGACGGTTGTTTCTTATGTTCTGAATGAATTTGTGTATTGGTTGACAATTGACTGGGTCTTGATAATACATTGAAGTGCAGCTGTCGCCTTACGCATTTCTATAAGTTGACCAAATCAAATAAGTAAGGAATGAGTCTTTTAGTCGGATTCATACTCAATACATACTCAATATCCTTTATACTATGATAAACCATATGTTACAGGGTATTTTCACGCGTGCGTCCTGTAGTCACATACACAGCATCTGTGGACATTTGTTTTTGGACTGCTTCATAAATCAAGTAAGTACATGAGAGAAACTAATGTTTGAAAATGGGATATTGATAAGTCACTATGAATTACTTACCACAGGGGGTAAGCGCTGTCCATGCTCAACAGGAAGACGGCAGCCGTGATCATGAACAACCTTTTTCTCGACAGACAATAGTTTTTCCACTGAAGGAACATAGCTCTAACAGAGGTAATGTAGTGGAATCGATAGGGAGAACGGAATACTGGTATCTTCTCTTACCTAGGGTGTGTCAGTTTTGAAGAGTTTCTATTGAATAGCGTTAACCGTATCAAGTTGTTTTAACTCTGGGATAGCTATAGTTTACAATCGCTACAACTTTAGAACAAGACATGTAATATATAGTTAGAATTTTAACATTTCAAAACGAATAAATCGTAGTTAGGGAGAAAAGTCGCGAAATGCCGACTTTCTACATGAAAACAGCAAATATACATGGAAGAAGCCAATATTTTATGTAGGTTTAAGTTGAATATGGCAATCTAGGACTTTTATCGAAGTTATTGCATTCACAGATTAACCGAAGTCGAGATATTAGCAAAATTAAAAACTGTACACATTGATAGTTGCTCCTGTTGACGAACACACTGTCCGGGTTGTTGAAAATGAACTGTACGGGTAGTTAGTCTGATAGTTGTAGGTAAAAAGGCCGAAATAATCATATCACATGTTTTTTAAATACAATCATTTTGATGACAGAATTATTTATTACGTTTCTTTGTTCTTAAGATGATTTAAAACGTTCTTTGGAATATTTTCATCCAATTCCAAATAAAATCCGTTTTTGTTATGTTGCCATAATACACATTTGTGACAGTCGGATTTCAGAGTTTTCACAAACAGCATTTTGTAAAATCACAAACTACTAATTATATAACTTATAAAAGCAACATTGCCAAACTCAACTCAATTTAAGATTTGAAAAGTTCTTTTCTATAATTCAACTGAAAAAAGATTAAAACAAACATTGTGGTAATGCGTGCACTAGTCGCACATTAGGGCGACAGTGTTTTTGTCGCCTCAACGTCACTGTCGCCCTAATAGCGTCCTGTGACGGTTGGTTGTCGCCCTAATGACATGTTCGCTATAACACACACACACACACACACATTGATGTTAAAGGTGGCAAACGGGGACACTTAAAAAACACATGTAACCGGGGACATTTTTTCTAGGTGCTCTACAGCTGTACCGATTGCATGGCTGACTTCCCTTGTCATGTACGTTAGTTCTAAACATTGACTGGATGTACAGGATACATTTGAACGAGTATGAACTTTCATGTAGGAACTGGGGACACACGGCGATTGTGTGTGTGTGCTTTTCTGCATGCAAACGGGGCCATGTGTATCTTTTACACCGAGGAACCGGGGACATGTGTGTAACAGGTATTTCTTTATAAAAACGGGAACATCTTGGGTTCACTTTTGTATACAAAACAAAGATACATGCGTGTGTTTAATGGTTATTGCAATATGATGGCCATACACAGAATCAATTTACTACGATAAGTGCGTATGTGTAAATTTTCACAAGCAAACGGGGACAGAGTTTATCATTTACGGGACAGTGTCTATCAGGTATTTCTCTATGACAACTGGCCATTTGGGTTCATTTTTGTATACAAATCACGGCTATATATGTGTGTTTAAACTATTATTGCAATCTGACGGTCATACTCATCGTGATAATCCATTTTACTACAACAAGTGTGTATGTGTAAGTTTTCACAAGCAAACGGGGACAGTATGTATCATTTACAACATGGAAGCGGGTACACTCATTGTGTATTGATATAGTCTCTATGGAAACAAACTGGGTGTGAATAAGTGTTTTCTATTAAGCTTAATTTGAGGAAATATGTGTATCTTGTGCTGTCAAACTGTCATCCAAAACATGAGAATATATTCTCCTATAATATGTGTGCATGTTTAGTTTCACACATGCAAACGGGGACAATGTGTGTCATTTAAACATGGAACCGGGGACATTTCCCTAAGCAAAGGTCATTGTGTGCAGTTTATCAGGCAAGATATGTTTTATCATCTGTATATCAACTGTATATCTGCAGAATGTTTTGAGTCCAAATTGATTCTAATGTTGATCTATAGTATTAGGTGACAAATATACAATTTAAGAGTTACGATATACTTAAAGTTTAAAAGATGATTAACTGAGAAGGAATTAAGACAATTAATGTTTTATTTTTTTAAAGGTTGTTGAAAATTTATTCAAATACATTAAACACAAGGAAACAATTCCTGGAATTATGTAAGGTTTATCTCATACAACCATAATCGAGGATGCATATACAAGAAAATCACTAGCAGAAATTTGAAAGAAAAAACATTTGTTCATATAACAACTAATTAACATTAAAGTATGCTTTGTCTATTGTAAATGAGATGAATGGTTTTAATGAATTACTAAAATGTAAGAAGCTAAAGTTCTTATTACTAGGGATGCTATTGGCATTAAATCTGTGATACGATAACTAATGATACTAACAATTTATTCCCAACGATATATTTTTTAAAAAGTGCTTACCTATAAGTTGCGATACGATACTGATCTCGATATAAGGGTGGCGATAGAATATGTATCACGATACTTACAGCTTGCTTCTTATCCATGATATTGCATTCCAACAATAAACAGTTGTCATAACAAAAATAATGTTTAGATGAAGTAAACTTTTATACATAACAAAAGTAACACCTTGAACTTTTTTCATAAAAAAGGTACAGAATAAATAAACATAATACTGTACTGACTATGCTGTCACTAATGAACAAACTGATCATGAGTAATATACATTTTAAAAATCACAAATTCTGTTATCACTGGAGTGACTTGATATGATATTTAATATTGTAATATCAAGCCATGGATATCTAAATTAAAGCGAATATCAGAACATCAAACATTTGATAACATTATCATATTAAGTAACTCAAGTGAGAAATGAGAAATGAGAGAATAATGCAGATAGACATTAAAAACCATAAAGATCTTGCAAATGTCCATGAACGTCCATACCTGCAAACTGGATCTTTCTGTATTTTTTATTAACATGTTGACAACTCTATTGATGGCTATAATTATATACCTGTACATGTAAACATCTAATGGGAAAAAAGTAACTCAAGTGATGAAAATCAATTAAAGGTGTAAAACACAAAGTGTGCAAAACTGTAACATGATGATTCAAACTTTCAAACTTGAAACTTGTCTGTTACGATAAGGTTGTTTCTCCAATGTTTATCTGTGGTGGTGGGATATTTCCTCCAATTTCAGTCGGATGGTGAAGAAGCTCCCATGTGTATCTGTCACGGTGGGCATGTTGCTCCCATGTTTGTCTGTGGTGGTGAAGAAGTTGCTCTCATGTGCATCTGTCGCAGTTGGGTTGTTGCTCCCATGTTTGTCTGTTGCAATGAGATTGTTGCTCCAATGTTTGTATGTTGCGGTGGGGATGTTGCTCCCATGTTTGTCTGTGACTATTGATTTGTTGTGCATATGTTTGTTTATGGTGGTGGTGCAGATGTTGCTCTAATGTGTATGTGTGGTGATGGTGGAGATGGTGCTCCTATGTTTATCTGTGGTGGTGGGGTATTTGTTCCCCTTTCTGTCTGTGGTGTAGGGAATGATGGTCCATTGTTTGTATTTTGCGGTGGGGTTGTTGTTGCCATGTTTTGGTAGTGAGGTGTTAGTACGGCTGTCTACATTATCAAACATTTTAACTACGTTTTGGTAGGTTTGGTGTTGACGCATTGCGTTAAGTAAGTTCCTGTACATCGAACTACTCTTAAGTAAGTATAATTACGCTGAACAACGATAAACCACACCTAACTAGATCCACGTAGTGAATCATGTTGTAATGAAACGTTAACGATTGCGAAAAATGCACAAAGGTCCATCAAGTTAGAGGTTTTGTGGCTACGTTCAATGAACTAGATTAAACTACGTAAATTAACGTCAGTGTGATCCCCCGAATTGTACGTTGGAGAATGATCACACAGTGTTTACTCCTTTTGCATGTGAAGGGACGGGTATGAATAAATGCGTTTTGATACGTTCATATTTTGGGATAAATAGTTAAACAAGTAACACATAAACAAGATGTTGAATATTACTTTTATTCTACTTTTGGTTGAAAGCCAAGCAACAAGAAGAAGGGTTGGTTTGTTTAAACATATTTCATTCATGATGAAACGGTGTTGTAACACGTTATCTACATAATAGGATTTGCTCTCCTAGGGGAATACGATAACAGGAAACAAATTGATTATTTATGGCCAATCATTTTTGTCCACACTATTCCATTGAAGATTTAAACTTTTTCACATTGAAACTGAGAACGAGAATAAGAACGGACAAAACCCTGCTGGACATTTACATAAGTCGGGCCAGGACGTCATTGCGGTACAAGAACAACGTACTAAGAATGAAATGACAAAACGAGAAAAACTGTTTGAAAACGAGTTGATCGGGAGACAAACGGTGTAGAAAGATATTGTGCGTATGAAGATCGAAATATGTCTCGTTCAGAACTGATATAAACTGACTGATAACGGGATTGAACAGATTGAAAACGTTATGAACAATATTATCCAATTCAAACGTGGAACCAACTGTCAGAGGACGGGATAAAGACTAGATGGACTTTCTGAGAATAATCTGTAAATGTGCTTGGATCGTGGTATGGAAATGTATGCACAAAAGTTCCTGTCCCATTCGAGGTCGTGTAACAATAAATTTTGGACGGGGTGGAACGTAGTGAGAACTACCTTGGTGTAACTCAGGCATAATAAATACCCTGGGCGCTAGGTCGATTTCTTTCTTTGCTGTACGATAACTCAGTGCTAACAGTTCTCAAATAGATACACATTTTAGGCTTTCGGTCGTGCATGATACTTTAAATCCAATAAATTACTGAATAGTGCAATGTCGGCGCAGCAACCACAGACAAGGAACAACATTCCAACTGCTACGTGCAGATAATCCTTCTTGCAGACTATGGAAACATTTATGTGCGCAAATTTACCCTAAAATTACTTATCCGCATGTATATGTTTATATTTTTATGCATTGAAGGGACGTGTTTTTTATGAACTTTCATTTAGATGTTCTACATACAAACATATCAAATGCCCTGATTTACGTCTAAATAATATCACCCGACTTGCATATGTATCCCCTAACGCCAAATATTTGACAATTACTTGCTTTCAATGAAGAAGCCGAATTCATGGGCCCTAATTAAATTATACCAGTTATATGCATATGTTCCATTTAACAGTACCAACCAATATCTGTCCCTCTGTCCTTTTCAAAATTACCAGCCGTGCCAGCCGCGGAACATTGTTCAGTTTTCGATCACAATAACGATTAACCATGTTTATAATGTGACTGAACAGATTGGAACTAAGAGGGTAATTTCCGACAACAAGCATTACTTCTCGATGAAATAACACCCTTGGTAACTTTTGACCTATGTCACTACAATAACATACGGATTGTCCCTATAAACATTAACTGTGCTATCCCACTGTCTTGAATAAAATAAACTTGCATGGTGATTTAAAATCAGTAACCAATAGCAATTGTGGAAATTTAGGAATTTATAAATATTTTCAGTGTCAGTAAGTCGTGGATTGACAGCAGTTTGGGGCAGTATACAGTGTAATATTCTTCATGTCGGATGATCTTGCGTGGTTGAACTTTTAGAACATTTGGTAGTATTTGAACGGGCTTGTCATGACGTTTTAGTGACATGTGTTAAGTCAAAAGCAACATGTGGTTAATGACCTCAGTGGCCAATGACCTCAACATTACAAATGTTAAAAGCCCTGAAATTGTATTTATTAAGGGAGAGGGATGGGAGATTGTTTACAGGCACATAAAGAGTATTGCAGGGGCCATGTGTGTAACGTTGTGACGCATGACGCTTACTGCATGATGTTGAGGCTGTAAACTTTTTGAAGAGCCATCAAGGATGTTGTTGAACATATCGGAAAATTGACAAAAATCTATCTCCGTGAAATATATACACTTAATTTTTCATAGAATTTTCGACCCAAAATAAGCCGATAAATTGCACTAATTAAAGGTGATTTCCAGGCTAAATATACATCGAGTTTATTATTTTCAAGCGCAAAGCATTGTGGTCTAGCTGGTACAGTGTATACAAAGACACGAAAGAAAAATCAAGTTTGTGAGCAATGACTTAATCGAAAAAATATATAATTTTTGGCCGTTATTTATTTACCATTTCATTTATGTATTTTCTACAGATATTAGGAGAGGGCGTTTATTAGGATGAATACGGTACATGTATTGCGATATGAATTGCAATATATTGCAAGACATTTCTTTTAAGAATAAATTACTTGGTTAAGTTATTACTTGATTGAGAGATAATGAAAGTAATATCCTTGGTAAATAAATCTTGAATAAAACCAGAATACATGACTAATTATTGGAAATAAGCCCGTAATTTTGGATTTGGCATGATTAAAAATGCACTTAGTCTAGTTTCTCTAAAGAAATTATAATCGAGACAAAACTTCATTTTAGTCAACTGGACTGGTCAGTCCAATAGTCCAAATACGGAAATAATTATATTAGAAATATTATATCATTATGGGTTTACAAGACGCACTTATAAATATTACCATCTGATCTACAGTCCCAGGACTGGAAATTAACACAATTTAGATCTAGTACTTAAATGTTTACACAGTAGGACAAAAACGAGATGTTACCGAGTACATGACAACATATTAACGTGTATATATATTGTTATAAAAATGCCCGGTTAATTTGTTTGTAAAAGACTTGCAGTTTGCTGTCTAAATAAACTATTTCTGGCTGTAATGTTAAACTTTGAACAAATATATATTTGTGTTTCAGATTCATGCCATTATTCACGTCATACTCTTGAAACACTCCCCTATACCAAAGAACAAAGTGCATGTTATGCAGTGTACAAAATAGTTTCAAAATGTTGCCAGTCGAAGGACTAGTTGATCCATGAGCTTGTTAGTCCTAAACAAATATTGCCAGTCCCAGAAACTAGAGCTGACAAGTGTGAGGTAGGTAGACTGGCATTATTGGCATAACTGTGAACATACATGTATGTGTATACACTAGAAAAACAAAATCACAACTCTTTCGTTTCCATATATCGACGGTCACCGTCGTCTACTAATGCCTACATATAATAAAAGCTACAGGGAATGATAGCTACACAGTTTGTTGTGATAGTGATACGTTTACCTGAACACAAGTGAACTGTTCCAATTAGGGTGTATTAGAGTGCCTAGTAAGGTCGATTCATATTCACACAACCCAAGAGATAAGTGGATTAAGGAGCAATCTTAGCTAATCCTGGACGTTGACTGAGACACTTTAAATAATAAGGATAAATCACATTAGAATCGGGGACACATATGAATACTGTGTTTATAATGTAAATAATTTATACATTGAAATAAGCAGCGAATAACAACAATTAAGTTTCCCATTTATCACTTAGATATGTGACTTTAAATAAAACTAGGCGATATATATCTCCAACATTTGTCGCCTGGGGAATCAATATTTCTTAAGTTTGACAATAATGGTTAAGTTACGAACGAGTACGTCAGTATAAATTGAAAGAAAATTTCATTGAGTGTCTATCAATATACCATAGATGTTGAGAACATGTGTTACATGGCTTTACAGTAATTGCATGAAACCTGGAGCCAATATTTAATATAATATCATTACGTCTATGTTATTGTCATATTTTAAAAATATTGAATTCGTTCGTGTGAATTAAACAACATTTTATTGAGTATTTAGTTCATATACTAAATAGTCTATAGACCTATAGGGACACATCTTAAATTGATATGACTTTATTAAATGAACTGGAAGGCATTATAATTTATATATAATGATCACATGAGTCAGAAAGTGACAGCAACTATTGAGACTCAGAAGTTGTCCTTCGCCGTTTCAACAACAACGTAAGTAAACTGCTATAAGATAATTTAAATATTGATACGTATTGTACGTATAACGTATGGTAACGTAAGTTCTCTATATAATGTTTCTGATTATCTGATATTTGTGACGATAGATTTGATCTCAAATGGACAATTACAGGCCCGATGTCATTAACAATTTAAAGTAGAGTAGATAGAAAAAAGCAAGCGGTGGAAAAGAGGTTTTGCTGTTAAATGTTCACCAGACGTGTCAATTACAGAGCAACATTTAATTTCAAATGACATTATAACTACTTCGTAGTCTGTTTGTGATTTGCAATAGATACACGTGTATCTTATATTACGGAGAAAGTGAATGCGAATATATAAAACCATAAGAAATACATAAGAAAACAATATTTTCGGGATAACAACTCCCACATCAGGGAAGATGATATTCAACCTGATGAAGGACTTTGTGAGAACTATATCTATACAGAAAAACATCAAAATGTTAAGCAGACATCATTTTCTAACTTCACAGTCATATAGACGCTGCTACCAAATTATAATCCGTGTAATCATTCACCGTTTACATGACTTAATTAACGTTTATGCACTTATTACAAATAGTGTAGGCTTACATTAGTCCCAATCGTACATTTACTTTGATAACTGAAGAAAACTGCGACACAATAAGCCTTACTATAGTATATAGCATGCCAGTAAATGTGTATCGTCTACAATCACTATTTTATGAGAAAACATGATATTCGATGTGGAAAAAGGGAAATATATCAGAAGATTTCCGAATGCTACAATGTGTTGTAAAATCCGGTTTTCAATAAGCATATCGCAATACGTATCGATTTCGTCTTTGAACCGGTTAATACCGGTAAACCGTTTATATTGCACACCTCTAGTGGTGATAGATGTTTCATGTGGAATCAGATGTCTAGGAAAGTTTTGGGCAAAAGTTAGTCGTTTATGAGAGATGAGGTGAGGTGAGTTGGTGTTTAATGCCGCTTCCAAGAGTATTTGACTTACATCGCTAGTAGTTTGGCAGTGAGAAAGCCCGCAACGACATGTAGATATGCATTGCTGTGAAACCTGCGATCATCGGTTGGAACTAGCGAACCATTGGTGGTGCTACGCTGAAATGCAGTGTAGCATTGCATCCAAACATCACAGCGTTTATAAGAGCTTTATATCGCAGACAAAGTTGCCGTGCCCCTGATGGGATTCGAACCCCAGACCTTTGATCCGAAGCTGAATGCGCTAACCACTGCGCTATCCCGCCCCTCGATTATGGGACGTTTACCCATGAGTATAAAATCTGATAAAGAGGGTTTTATAGTTTTAAGTTTTATAGAAGACTTCACTGTGTATGATTTGAGGAATAATCCCCTAATGGATTCCGGTGTGTTTTTCTCACTTCATCCAAGATGGCCGATGCTTTTGTAAATTCATTTTAATTTTTATTTCATTTTAAAGAAATACAAATACAAACAACATCTTTATCAATGTTCCCTAAATGTAATTTTCCTTTCGTATCAAATTACAGCATTGCCTAGTAAGCGTTTGAAAGATTGAAATAGCTAAATATGAGCGTTAATATATAAGATAATGCTTATTTACTCATAATCCTACCATTGCATAAAGGTTTTGTTTTTTTGGGGAAATGTCATCTTCCGCACACATCAGGCGAGATATGCATTTATAAGAAAAAATAATTAATTGTAATTTTTAATGCATATCTCGCCCGATACGTGCGGAAGATGTTAAATGTAAGTTGACCAAACTTCAAACAATGATGGCAGCTTGATTCAATACGAAATAAGTTTATTGAATATTGATTGATATAATAGAAAACTATTTATTACTGCACTTTGAAAACATTAACCACTTAAATATTCCTTGGCGCTGCAAAAGTCGGCCTTCCCTCATGTTGCTGGCTTCACACTGCTAACCTTCCATTTACCGTGTAAACGGGGACACCTGATAACCTTGCATTTTCCATGTAACCGGGGACATGTGTGTATCGGCGCGAAATACCAACAAATGCTATTCCATTATGATGAGTGTAAGTGTTTATGAAATTTTACAGGCAAACGGGACAAAGTACTGTCCGGGCCAAAAATAAATTTTCTAGGTTTAAAAGGACGAAAAAAAGCATATGACAAGGTTCTGTTAACCGGGGACGTCCCCGGTTGAGTGTGTGTCCCCGGTTGAAGGGTGTGTATAGATACAACTGTCCCCGATTGCCACCTTCAACAAACACACACACACACACACACACACACACACACACACACACACACACACACACATACATACATACATACATACATACATACACCCATATCACCTCTAGTGGCGATATTTGAAGATGTACCGTTAGCTCCAAGAAAAAACCGATAGGCTCGATTTTGAACAGTATTAATTTCTTTATGTACATAAAGCCCCCATATTGCCGCTCCGTAGCTGAGAATAGGTTGTACTAATGAGTTGTACAAAACTTAGTACAGAGAGCACCCAGAGCTCTACCGGCCGATTTTGCCAGTTGATGTATGGCTAATTTAAAATCAAGGCGTTCATCAAACCAAAAGCCGAGGTACTTATAGGAGTCTCAGTTTTGCAAATAAATATCCCCACATGCAAACTTTGAATTGAGAACAGCATCGCGATCTGGGCCTAACGTGTAGGATTTGACTAATAGATCGACCAATTGTAGTTTTATTAGTCATTGAAATTATCATAGTTTCAACAGAAAGCTATGCAGAAAAATACAGAAGGTTCATATCGCCCATTCTCCAGACAGTCATTTGTCAGCCAGTTCTTAGAAATAGGGCCTAACGTGTAGGATTTGACTAATAGATCGACCAATTGTAGTTTTATTAGTCATTGAAATTATCATAGTTTCAACAGAAAGCTATGCAGAAAAATACAGAAGGTTCATATCTCCCATTCTCCAGACAGTCATTTGTCAGCCAGTTCTTAGAAATAGATTAACGTAACACCCATGACTGAAATGGAACAGTGAAATAGGACATCCTACTAAATAGTAGCCTTTATTGGTATAGTCTGTCCTCGTATCGCCTACACCTATCGCCTACGCCACAATCAAAACAAATTCTACTTTCTACATTCTACTTCTAGAATGCCCATCAAAGATGTCTACATTCTACGCACAGTTTATGGCCCGGGAACAATGAAGGTGCTCGATACAAGTCAAGATACGGCGATTACATAATATTGTTTTAACGGTACATATACATTGCTTTAATATATATATATATATAAGTACTTTACACGACGCTGAATTACACTTAACACAATGTGTGTGTACTTGATATAAACGTTTATACATATATTTACTTTACTAGCGTATCATTATTCATTAGCGTGTCATTGACACTCATGTATATTCAATTATGTTAATTGATGCACATACCGTTGACTAACAACCCGTTGTAGGTATTTCTTGTGTGAAGGGTCAGTCAATATAATAATATAACAGTCAACATGTCAAACTAAACCAAAGTCAAAAGAATAGAAATATTAATATTTCATGATATATGCAAACTTCGTCAAAGTCAATACATATTTCCAAAGTCAACATAAGTCAACAATTCGCTTAACTCAAAATATCTTTTAAAAGTCAACATTTCATCAAAGTAAATATGTGATTAAAGTCAACATTTCACTAAATTCAAAATATCTTTTTCAAAGTCACCAAAGTTAACATTTTATATAAGTTAAACTTAAACTACACAACATTTCACTAAAATGAATATTTCATAAGTCAACCATAACAGACGGTCCTGTTCCCTCGCACTTTGTTTCATTGATTTGTAAAATGATTTTAAAGGGGCAGTAGCATGTCCCATTTATAATTATAACTTATGTCATTTATATTTACTTAAGAGGGCAAAACATCTTATGACACAAACCAATTACCTGTAGCGGTAAAAACTATGTTGCGTATAAAGCAAAAATTGCATGGTTGCCATTTTATTGTGAACACAATTTATTATTTTGTATTACAAAAACGATTCCAGTGGCTTTACCGAAACATGTGCACTCATTTTAAACTTAATTTTCCGAAGAGAGAAGGATGTTTTACTATTGGTGAAATTTTTTTTCAAATACATTTCATCAACTTATTTGAGCGAAAAAACGTGCTACTGCCCCTTTAACATGTGATCGTGGAATATATGGAGAATCTCTCCTAGGTGTCTCAAATATATCAACACGAATTGATAAAAAATACAAATGTTTACTTTTATCAACGAGTGTTGATAAATCTTATATCAGAAGATACGAGGGTAAGATTTTATTTATCATCCGAAATCATTATTCATTACGTTTCAATGAAAATCGTACATCTCATTTAACTTTTAAAGCGGTGATGTCATATCATTGTGAAGTTTATAAGTTTATAACATCATAGATTTGTGATGTCGTTAGTTTACGGTGTAAAATCATTGTGACGTCATGTAGTTGACGGTAATAGAGCATTGTGCAAACTCTACTGTCAATACAATATTTCACACAAACAAAATCTCCCGTGGAACAAGTTTTGAATGATAAAATAATATACCAAGATGGTATAGGAAGATATGAACCTTTCAGATCCTCGCTAAATACAAGTAGAGAACTAGATTTTCTTCTTTTGGAGATTGCAAAGGGGACCTATCTTATAAAATACCGACAGGATTGGAAATTAATTATATCTGATGAAAAGAACTCTAGAGAATCAATGTGAAACTATCATGCCATCATTTTATTTTTCAAACAATTTACTACTGCGTATAATACATCATGTTCAAGGTTTCCATCTAATAACGCTGATAAGTTACTATCTAGTTTAGGTACATTGTAATCCTTGAATAAGTGGCCCAGACTGATTCCGTTTTTATTATGTATTGGTAGAATTTGAAATAGGACTTCCTCAATTCATCTTATATTTGTTTATTTGTCAAGATATTTCAATAATCTTTAAGTAAACATAAAAAAAGCATTATTGCTGAAGTTTCTAGATTATAGAACTAGGAAAATTGTGTTGACATGTTCACCTTTCTAAACTGTTTACCTTTCATCTCCTTAGCCCTTACGTTTTAATATTATGTTTAGTTATCTAAACTCTGTTCTGTTCTCAACCTCCCTGTACACACGCTTCCTTGTGGGTGGAGCTGGTCCGTCAGTCTCAAGTCTGATTAAAACCGACGGTATTCCGCGGTAGAAATGTGCAAAATCGTGCATGTACCGGGATACAAACTCATATCGTTTGGAGGTTTCCACCCCATACCGTCTGGTAACAGGCAATAGACTCCCATGTTCTGACGCAATACAGTAAACCAATTACAAGACGTCCAACAAAAACTTTCGGTGGCAGATAACTCCCAACAGCCTTTTGTCTGTTCCGAATGCTTTCAAAACAGCGACCGTTTAAAAACCAGGATATGACTGGTCAGCTATTTGACTTGGTCTTTGGCTGCGCTAAACTGGTCGGAACACACGCCTATACGGGATGTTCTCAGACCTTGTGGCGAGGAATCTACAGAACCTGTTCGTATCCCCAAGATATATTATTTTGCAAATTTTATTCCTTTGAACAAGTTCGATTTTAATTTTAATGAGACTGCGTCAGTCTCTACACTCTGTTCTCCATCTCCCTGTACACACGCTTCCTGGCAAATGGAGCTGGTCCTTCAATCTCTGAACGCTGTTCTCCATCTCCCTGTACACACGCTTCCTGGCAAATGGAGCTGGTCCTTCAATCTCTGAACGCTGTTCTCCATCTCCCTGTACACACGCTTCCTGGCAAATGGAGCTGGTCCTTCAGTCTCTGGACTCTGTTCTCCACCTCCCTGTACACACGCTTCCTGGCAGATGGAGCTGGTCCTTCAGTCTCTGGACTCTGTTCTCCATCTCCCTGTACACACGCTTCCTGGCAAATGGAGCTGGTCCTTCAGTCTCTGGACGCTGTTCTCCATCTCCCTGTACACACGCTTCCTGGCAAATGGAGCTGGTCCTTCAATCTCTGAACGCTGTTCTCCATCTCCCTGTACACACGCTTCCTGGCAAATGGAGCTGGTCCTTCAGTCTCTGGACTCTGTTCTCCACCTCCCTGTACACACGCTTCCTGGCAGATGGAGCTGGTCCTTCAGTCTCTGGACTCTGTTCTCCATCTCCCTGTACACACGCTTCCAGATGGGTGTAGCTTGTCCTTCAGTCTCTGGACTCTGTTCTCCATATCCCTGTACACACGCTTCCAGGTGGGTGTAGCTTGTCCTTCAGTCTCTGGACTGTGTTCTCCATCTCCCTGTACACACGCCTCCAGGTGGGTGTAGCTTGTCCATCAGTCTCTGGACTCTGTTCTCCATCTCCCTGTACACACGCTTCCAGGTGGGCGTAGCTTGTCCTTCAGTCTCTGGACTGTGTTCTCCGCCTCCCTGTACATACGCCTCCAGGTGGGTGTAGCTTGTCCTTCAGTCTCTGGACTCTGTTCTCCACCTCCCTGTACACACGCTTCCTGGCAGATGGAGCTGGTCCTTCAATCTCTGGACGCTGTTCTCCACCTCCCTGTACATACGCCTCCAGGTGGGTGTAGCTTGTCCTTCAATCTCTGGACTCTGTTCTCCATCTCCCTGTACACACGCTTCCTGGCAGATGGAGCTGGTCCTTCAGTCTCTGGACTCTGTTCTCCATCTCCCTGTACACACGCTTCCAGGTGGGTGTAGCTTGTCCTTCAGTCTCTGGACTCTGTTCTCCACCTCCCTGTACACACGCTTCCTGGCAGATGGAGCTGGTCCTTCAGTCTCTGGACTCTGTTCTCCACCTCCCTGTACATACGCTTCCTGGCAGATGGAGCTGGTCCTTCAATCTCTGGACGCTGTTCTCCATCTCCCTGTACACACGCTTCCTGGCAAATGGAGCTGGTCCTTCAGTCTCTGGACTCTGTTCTCCACCTCCCTGTACACACGCTTCCTGGCAGATGGAGCTGGTCCTTCAGTCTCTGGACTCTGTTCTCCATCTCCCTGTACACACGCTTCCAGGTGGGTGTAGCTTGTCCTTCAGTCTCTGGACTCTGTTCTCCATCTCCCTGTACACACGCTTCCAGGTGGGTGTAGCTTGTCCTTCAGTCTCTGGACTGTGTTCTCCATCTCCCTGTACACACGCCTCCAGGTGGGTGTAGCTTGTCCATCAGTCTCTGGACTCTGTTCTCCATCTCCCTGTACACACGCTTCCAGGTGGGTGTAGCTTGTCCTTCAGTCTCTGGACTCTGTTCTCCGCCTCCCTGTACATACGCCTCCAGGTGGGTGTAGCTTGTCCTTCAATCTCTGGACTCTGTTCTCCATCTCCCTGTACACACGCTTCCAGGTTGGTGTAGCTTGTCCTTCAGTCTCTGGACTCTGTTCTCCACCTCCCTGTACACACGCTTCCTGGCAGATGGAGCTGGTCCTTCAGTCTCTGGACTCTGTTCTCCATCTCCCTGTACACACGCTTCCAGGTGGGTGTAGCTTGTCCTTCAGTCTCTGGACTCTGTTCTCCATCTCCCTGTACACACGCTTCCAGGTGGGTGTAGCTTGTCCTTCAGTCTCTGGACTGTGTTCTCCATCTCCCTGTACACACGCCTCCAGGTGGGTGTAGCTTGTCCATCAGTCTCTGGACTCTGTTCTCCATCTCCCTGTACACACGCTTCCAGGTGGGTGTAGCTTGTCCTTCAGTCTCTGGACTCTGTTCTCCGCCTCCCTGTACATACGCCTCCAGGTGGGTGTAGCTTGTCCTTCAATCTCTGGACTCTGTTCTCCATCTCCCTGTACACACGCTTCCAGGTGGGTGTAGCTTGTCCTTCAGTCTCTGGACTCTGTTCTCCACCTCCCTGTACACACGCTTCCTGGCAGATGGAGCTGGTCCTTCAATCTCTGGACGCTGTTCTCCACCTCCCTGTACATACGCCTCCAGGTGGGTGTAGCTTGTCCTTCAATCTCTGAGAGAGAGAGAGAGAGAGAGAGAGAGAGAGAGAGAGAGAGAGAGAGAGAGAGAGAGGCAGTCAGACCGACATACAGAGGCAGTCAGACCGACAGGAGTTAGACAGAGGCAGTCAGACCGACAGACAGAGTAAGAGAGACGGCCATTTGATTCTTATCTCATTTGATTAGATTATGTTAATGTTTGTTCACTTTCGTTTCAGGAAAGATGAGAGCGTTTACCATTGCTTGCCTCTGTATAGTGGTCGTCTTGGTCATAGTTTCGATCCTTCGAGATATGACATATGTTGTCAGTCTTCCCAAACAGTCCAGAATATCTGCTCCTGAAGAGTTTCCCAGGAAAATAATCATGTGGTATTCCCAACCAAATTATATTAGACTGAACAAACAGCTACCCGACCTGATGCCCTTGGTAAAATGCCCGGAGAAGAACTGCTTCATGACAAAACAAAGACAATTCCTTGCTACGAGTGATGCACTTATATTTTCTGCCGAACACATTCGTCAAACAACTCTCCCTTCAAGGAAACCTGGACAGGTTTGGATTTTTCATAACCACGAGCCACCGTTCACGTTTGTTAATTTAAATAGACCTTTCCGCTATCCTCCATGGTCGAATTCTTTCAACTGGACCATGGATTTCAGACATGATGCTGATATTGCCAGACCATATGCAAAGCTTAGTAAACGCGAAGGACCTCGTACTAGAAATTATACAGCTATTGTAGGCAAGAAGACAAAGTTTGTTGCTGCAATGATTAGTAACTGTAACAACTGGAGTGGACGTATCCCTTACATCAGAGAACTCACGAAACATATACCTGTAGATCTGTACGGAGGTTGTGGGAAGAAAATGTTTAAACGAAGAGATAACGATAAATGGTTGAAATACGTCAGTGAAAACTACAGATTCTATTTAGCTTTCGAGAATCTGTACTGTCTTGATTACATCAGTGAGAAGTTCTTCATGAACTTTAACCTTGACCTTGTGACGGTCGTACGAGGGGGAGGTAACTACAGCCGTGACGTACCGCCAACAACTTTCATCAATGTCGCTGACTTCAAATCTCCAAAAGAACTGGCTGATCTCCTCTGGTCTCTCAGTAACAACACTGACATGTACACTGACATTTTGAAGAGGAAAGACAACTATTATTATGAATATGAGTTGTATTCATCAATTTTTTTAAATGAGTTGTATTTTGAACATTTTTATGAACAACAACCATTATGCGATTTATGCGAACGATTGCATAACGTTGAAAAATATGCAAAGACTATAAGTAACATCGGTCCTTGGTTCCAAAAAGGAGTTTGTAAAAAAGTAACAACTGTAATGCCGAGGTAACAACATTTTTAATAAAAGTTACATGATAAAAGATCTTAAATAACTTAAAGTGACATTGATCTATATATTACACATAATTAAAGTAAATATATTTCCCAGTCTAGCTTTAGAGCAAGAGATCAAGATATCTGTCTTGTATCACATTTTATAGATTGAAGGGGTGGAGTATACACTCAACCGCAAAAGAAACGTCACCATAAAAAAATACAAGATAATTCAATCCACGCATAATAAAGGTGACTGAAACGGAGAAACATCGTGTGTCCAGGAGCCAACTCAATTAGTTTTAAAATTTCAAAATAGTATCTGTTCATATTTCTTTCATCGGGTCGTTCTCATCGTTTTGGTGTCGACAACGTCGATGATTTTATCACGTTGAAGTGACGTTGTTGAGGGAGTTTTATGTTGATAGTTAATCTAGAAATTAGCAGTCACACGGTAGAGCACACTGATTTGCTGGAGGATGCCCCAAAGATAACCTGAACACAGATGAGGGTTGAGATGGGAATGAATTTGCCGCCTATGAAGCGCCTATGAAGCCTATATATATGAAAAGGTTGAGGAAGGTCTCACGTGAAGTAAATGTTTATAAAAATAAAATACTTCAGACGGCACTTGCTGTAGATATCATTTTAATAATGACTGGATGCGTCGCATTTCGACTTGTTTACAAGTCTTTTCACTGTTGAAAAGACTTGTAAACAAGTCGAAATGCGACGCATCCAGTCTGTTGAAAAGACTTGTAAACAAGTCGAAATGCGACGCATCCAGTCATTATTAAAATGATATCTACAGCAAGTGCCGTCTGAAGTATTTTATTTTTATATATATATATATATATATATATATATATATATATATATATATATATATATATATATAAATAAAATACTTCAGACGACACTTGCTGTATATATCATTTTAATGATATATATATGTATTATACAATTTCAATAATACTTTACAATTAGCATTTAAGAATAATACGCAGTTATTATATGTATAAATATATGTAACATAATACATCATGTATAACATTTCTAAATGGTTGATATGGTAAAATAATAACAGCTGTATACAATAACAGCTGTATACAGTAAATACGGTAGGAGACATTTAATTGTATATGTTAATACAACAATTTCTATAATTCAGTAAATAATGTAGGACGTATTTACTTTAAATAAGTAATAAGTCATTGAGCCGAATGCTGACGGACCTCTCATGTTTATACATGAAGAATAACTCTTAGTAACATATGCGATAACTTGGAAGTTGATCTTATTGCTAGCAGACATTTGTATATTATTCACTCATGGTGTTTGATACACATTGAATGCTCACATAATAATTTATAATAATCAGACACAAGTTTTGTACATAGTTAAGACTAAGTGCTAGACATGGCTAAGAATGATGGTAAATATGCATAGGTTAACAAATCTAGCGATGAATAATTGTTACACACAGTTCAAGTAACAAGCAGTATTTACATCTGATAATATACTTACAATTTAGACATAAACAAAGCAATATAACATAGCTTACCTGAACACAGATGAGTTTGAAGGTTCATACTCAACCTAAATAAATTTAGATCAACAGGTATGTTAGGTTATACCGACTGTATATCCAAGATATAGGACAGTCGATCTAAATGTATTTCGATTGGTTCATACTGTGACTGTTGTTAAAAAGTCAGTTACTAAAATGTCATCACCTCACCTGAACTAATGACATGTAAACTAACCACAATACAGCAACAAATATTGTCTTTACTTTAACATTACTAGGGATCTAATGTTGGTTTTGACACCAGAATATAATTATTGCAAAAGCTGAGTTGAGTGAACTTTCGTTTCAACACTGCTACATAATTGTTCCACCTAATATCATTTGTTTAGCTCTCCTATACTGTTAAGTCTAGTTAAGGAGATGCCAAAACTACGACTTTTTCAAACCTTCCTGTTTTTCAGCAATAAAAATAGACAATGTTTTAAGATTGCAAACTTTCTTTAGGTGGCTTCAGAAGACATAATGTTATTTTGTATGGTGACGTTTCCTTTTCACGTGAGTTTAGTTAAACACAATGGAAAGTGCGGCTGTCAATTGCTTAATGGCGATCTAAACGACAAAATACAGGGGCTAACGTTCAGACAACATTTGCTATGAAATGACAAGATACAAATATTATTGGTAAAATAACTGTTATAAAAACTTTGGCTATGTCAAAACTTGTTCACATTTTATATACCTTACCCAATCCTTCAACAAACTTTATCTCTTCATTAGATAGCATATTCTTCAGATTTATCTGGAATGGAAAACCGGATAAAATTAAAAGGGATAATTTGAAAAAAAATTACAAAGAGGGGGGATTAAGGATGGTTAACATTGGAACTTTCTGTGATGCATTGAAACTATCTAATCTCAGATCAAAATGTAAAAAACAATGCAAAGATAATCCTTGCAATATTCCCTTTGAAACTATTTTTAATTGGGTGCAAATGTTGAGCAAATACTTAGAATTGATAACCCATACTGGAGGGATGTTCTAAAAGTTTGGAACAGATACTGTAAAAAGATTCATGTTAACTCTGAAAATATTGAAGAAATTCTACCCCAACCACTCTGGTTAAATCATAATTCCAAAAACCCAACTCTCTACATTAAAAACTGGGTAAGGAAAGGTATACATACAGTTAAGGATATTTGTAACAATGAAGATTTCAAATCATTTGATGACTTGAAAATAACATTTGGCATTAAAGGTACTTGTTTTAATTATCTTCATGTTTTAAATACAATACCTGATTCTTGGAAAAATACAATTAGGCAATCAAGGAACATCCCTGTTTTTGATTTACATATAGCCCATTGTCATTTATATTTATTGAAATCCTTAAAAGGATCTAGATTATTCTATGATATTCTGATTTCTAATGAGCAATTACCCAAAGTATGTCTTAAATGGCAAGCCTCTTTTATGAATGTGAACTTTGATTGGAATAAGATTTTCATGAATTACAGAAATGGTTTGAATGATGTCAAACTACTTGAATTTCAATACAAGTTCTTACAAGGTATTATTTATACCAAAAAAGAACTATTCAAAATGAAACTTGTAGACAACTTAACTTGCTGTTTCTGTAATGAGTTGAATGAGAATATCTCACAAGTGTATTGGGAATGTAGAGAAATACAAACTTTTTGGAACAATATTGAACTTTGGTTTAATCATCGAATGGATTTCAGAATCAAAATAACAAAATACCTCGTTTGGTTTGGAACACTTGACACTGATAGACTATTGAATCATATAATAATATCTGCCAAAAAATATATCCATATATATGTGGTATTAGACAACAAGTTCCAAAACTAGAAGGGTATTTGGTTGTTTTGAAAGAAATTTTCAATATAGAAAAGGTTATTGCAACTAAAAACAATAAACTTCTTAACCATGATAACAAATGGTCTTCTATATTCCCAATCCACTAATATATTAAGCCCAATGTGAATACCTGTTTCCGAAGGAGATTGACAAGACCTACTGATGTATGAACTGATGTATGAACATGTACTCTTGGGATCAATAAAAAAAAAAAAAAAAAAAAAAGTTACAAATATTATATCATATAATTAATTTAAATAAAATTCATGTTCAAAGAGAAAAAAGGGCTCGTAAATGACTGTCAATCTGTGTGTATATATGACTAAATGGTGGTATATCATGAGCGGGAGCGAGTGCTTTGCCGTATGATATAGAAATGAGGTTTCGAAAACGACGTAAATGTGGCGCTTTTAATATCATTAGAGGTGAGTTGAGGTGAGTTGGGGTTTAACGCCGCTTTCAAGATTATTTCACTTATATCGTGGCTGCTAGTATTATCATCTATTATGGCAGGGAGAAAGTCCGCAACGACATGTGGCTATGTTTTACGGTGAAACCTGCGAGCAACGGCTGGAACTCGCGAACCATGGGTGGTACTACGCTGACATTCAGTGTAGCATTGCACCCAAACCTTACTGCGTGTAGAACAGTTCTCTACTGCAGTTGCCGTGCCCCTGGCGGGATTCGAACCAATATCATTAGATTTATCAGCTACATTGCATGTACAAGAAATGCATGCATACAATTGTATGCCGTCAGTTAAATAACAAGGTTGATATTTGACCCCAACAAATGTTGTGATAATTATAACTATAACTATAACTATAACTATAACTATAACTTTACAGTTTGAATCGTTCATAGCTCTTGTACTGCCGTTGGTGGTAAATTGGGTCGATACATAATTTCGATTTTCTTGTCACTTTGCCATTTCAAAGTGTTCCCTAGTTTCTAACCGAAGCTGTGAAATATCCGAGGGAGTGTGTATACGAATTAAAATCAGAGAGGTATGATGGTCTGATATTTGAAATCATTCTCTATATACTCCAATAAATTGAAAGGGGTGTATGACATGTACCTCCATGTATAACCGTTATATCTGGAAGATCGTTTACATACGCGGATGAAGTATGGTCGTCTCAGTATAGTGCCTCAAACTTCAAACTTCATCTCCATCATCATCACCATGTCCTTGGTTTCAAGATAATGTTCCCTCTTCCATTCAGATGCATCATACATGTACCTTGGATAAACTTTTATTTTATCAATTATATATGTATATTATCAATTAGTTATACTCCAAAGGATTATGTTATGAACATGCCATAGGCGTAGGAACGGTTCAAAATTTGGGGGGGGCAAGATTTTGAATTGTGCAAGTTGGGGGGGGGGGGGGGGGGGGGGGGGGGGGGGGGGGATGCAGGATTTTTTTCTGGGGGGCTGCAAAGATGACGTCAAAGAAATGTATAATGATGTCCATGCAGGTATTCATGCCCTCAATCATTACATCAAATTTGGTTATCTTATTGGTTAATTGTTTCTTGGAAGCTGTACCCTTTGGAGTTACCATGTACAGAGTTTGAAAAAAAAACAGGACAAGGGCAAAAACTCTCGAAAGAATAACCGCACACTATTAACTTCAACTCAATTAAGGTTGTCCTATCATAAATGGTTCCTGGGAAAAGCTGTCCCCTTTATCTCAGATGGACGCACACACTGGCGGATGGAGCACGAACCTGTATTCACCTTTCACTTCAGGGCGGTGGATATAATAAGCTTGGAATATTTGTGTAATATCCCGTTTTCACATTGAAAAATGGGGAAGCAGAAGATATGAGGAAGCAAATCTGCAGCTATGCAAAAAGCCCGTAAGTCTTCCCCCACATACTGCATGCTTCTGTCAGGAAATGCAGTTTATCTTTACACATTCTTCATACTTCACAGACAAATGTCAAGTAGTTAAAACGTGAACTATCTGTTATATTTGCTAATCTTCCACTCTTACTCCAAGTACAAACGCGGATGCCATACTCTTTCAGACTCATTTAAGGTGTTACTTTGCGGTGTTAAATGCTACAAATGTCCTGCTTTCACACTTGGAAGATTCCTGAAAACCTTCGCCTGTAGAATGAACATGGAACAATGGAACATTCACTGTTGATATTTAAACTGAGCAATACTGAAAACTTGACACTTAGTTTTTCTGGCACTAACTTTTTTTTATATTTGTTTCAAATCAATTATTGCATTCGTATGTTGTGCAAAGATCAATTGGGTATGATCAGAAGACAGAAACACATAATCGCGTATGACTTTTACGTCGATAATATTAATGACGTCTGAATACCCTCCCAAATGAATTTCACAGAATGAAGAGAATCGATCTGAGGTGATCAGTAACGATTGTGTCCACCTCTAGCGTCTCTTTCAACCACACAACGTCTCCCCGTGGATCTTACAACGTAAGTGAACATTGCCCGAGGTAGACGTCGCCATTGCAACGTCTGTGATGGGTTAACTTGTTGACGAACACGTCGACCCAGTTCGTACAAGATATGTTCGATCGGATTGAGGTCGGGGCTTCGCGATGGCCCATCCAGGACTTGAACACCAGATTTTGTGAGAAAATTCTGCGTCAGAACTGCAGAAGTTCCCTTGAAGAACAACCAGTGGATAACGACCGTGTGCACAGAAAGACCACCAAACCATGAAGCTGCCGCCACCAAATCAGTCAACTTTACGTACGCAAACTTGAGCGTGGCGTTCACCTTGTCTGAGGTACACACCGGCCCTGCCGTCAGCAAATCTCAAGGTGAATCGAGATTCGTCACTAAAAACAATGGAATTCCACTGTCGTTGAGTTAACCTAAAGTGCCTTGTGGCCCACGTTTGTGGTTAAGGTGATTAAGAGGTGTAAGGATAGGTCCTCTATAGGGTGTCCGTGCGCGAAGTCCAGCGGCACGCAAGCGATTTCCGACTGTTTGTGGGTCTTCCACCAAACATCTCCCTACTTGTGCAAGTTGCAGTTACACATAGGTTGCGAAGATGACGTTAACGTATTGCTGCATCTTCCCGAAGTGACGTCACACGTGACGGTCCTGGCCGCGAGCGTTCTGCAACTGTTCCCGTTTGATAGCACTCATCCTGAGATTTTAAATTGTTTGTCGTGAACAGTTGAAGGTTCTTGCCACAGTGACGACAGACTGACCAGCATGGAGCCTGCCCATAGCGCGTTGACATTCTTTATTTGTAAGACGCGACATTGCCAAAAGGTCATCACAATTTTATTTGATTTTCCAAATTTGTTCATTGTGCTTACTCAGTTCATGCGAACATGCATCGATTGACCTCATGATCTCGTGTCCAATTTTACCTTCTACCCTGAACAAGATACTTAAAGGGGCAGTAGCACGTTTTTTCGCTCAAATAAGTTGATGCAATGTATTTGAAAAATAATTTCACCAATAGTAAAACATCCTTCTCTCTTCGGAAAATCAAGTTAAAAATGAGTGTACATGGTTCGGTAAAGCCATGTGAATCGTTTTTGTTATTCAAAATAATAAATTGTGTTCACAATAAAATGGCCGCCATGCAATTTTTGCTTTATACGCAACTTAGTTTTACCACTACAGATAATTGGTTGGTATTATAAGATGTGTTACCCTCTAAAATGAATATAAATGACATAAACTATCATTATAAATGGGAAATTTGAAAAAATAAAATTTGCAAAAAACGTGCTACTGCCCCTTTAAAGGCAATAGCTAAACCTACTACAGAAAATGAATTACTAAATATAACACCACTACCAGCATGCGTGTAAATGGAATCAGATAACTACCGGGCAAAAGAAAGGACTCACCTCAGTTGATTTTATCATATGTATGATTTTCAATTGCAAATATCTCAAGTTTTCGATGTCATAATCCAAAACTGATAGATAGATATATAGATATTCTTTATTTCCTCCGAAATCGAAGATACAATAAGTTATGCCATCATGGCAAACACGTATATACAGGTTACAGAGTGGCTAAGTTACAACATATATTTCAAGGGAGGCAGCCAGGTTTTTACAGATTTTGCTATCAGTTTGATACAACGAAACCACGTTTCTTGATCAAGCTGTTGAACATATACATTTGATTGACCACCAAGCATAAATGACACAAATTGGTCTTCATCATTCCATAGATTTACAAATGTATCAACATCAAGCATGTCAACAAGTGAGTCGATCAAATGGTTTCTACCGTGTTGTGTGAGTGAACAATGAAGTAATACATGTTTTACAATATCATAGGCAACAGTGCCACATTCACACATATGAGACTGAATACAAAGTGTACTAATACGTAAAAGAGCAGCAATATCATTAAAGCTTTCAGGCATTTTATAGCAAGCAATCCACAATCTGTGAACGTTTCTGTGATATCTTATGGTACTATATCTTTCTAGATTTAGTCTCAAATTCATCACAGATGATACATATGAATCTTCAGCTTTACGTATTCTCTCTTTTACTAGTACAGACCACTCAGACTTCGTGATGAATGAGGATTTGTTTACATAATCATGTACTTGCAGATCTAAATCATACATAGTTACAAGATTTAGCATGTGGAATACTGCCGTTTAGTTAGCAGTCAAAGAATACTTATACATGTTTTTTAATTATTTTTTTAAAAATGAAATTTTAAGTCTAATTTTGTTTTTAAATTATTGTTTATGATACACAACTGTTCATCGACATATAAGACATATCCTATGTGAACATAAATAAATGTGCCTGATTCTGCACACATTTAAAACATTTTAAACAGGGCAGGGGTCATATTGGTGAAAATTTCATTCTTAACCATGTCTTCATTACAAAAAAATATATGAACTAAAATTTAACCTCAGTCACCAACAAAGTCATTCAAACTACTGCAGATAAGTATTATTGTATCATGTCATAGTCAAATTCATCTGATTTCTTTTAAATATTGAATTAATCGAAATAAACTTAGGTGAGTCCTTTCTTTTGCCCGGTAGTAAACAACCTAGACTCTACAACCTTTCAGATGTACTCACGATACACAATTACAGTGGTTCCAATACATGGTTACACCACATATTACCGACTAACAGGAGATTACTTAAAATGCGTCTTATAGACTCGGGTTGGTGTAGTTTTTGTTCGAAACACATAATATCAATCGTCCATGTGTTTTATGATTGTAGCAAAGTAAAAACGTTTTGGCAAAAACTGGAACTCTGGTTATCAGAAAAGATCTACGTAAGACTTTCATTAAAAAAACAAAATGTTCTGCTTGGTTTTCACCAACGAAAGAATGATCCAATCAACATTATTATAATTCTCTGCAAACATATTATTTTCAAACACAGATTTTCTCCAAAAACAGTACCCAGCTTCCAGTTCTATCAAGAAAAGATCTAAAGATGTTATCTTTTGACCAAAGTTGCAGCTCTTATTGGTCCAGGGATAGATAGATTCTAAAAGTTCTGGTCATCTTGTCATTTACTTTTTGTTGTTTGAATTGTTTACTGTATACAACATCATTGATGTAACAGTCTCATGTCTGAAATGCAACATAATAAAAATTATAAAAAAATAAAAACAATGAACTCGTGTTTGCACGTGCATTCACTTTTTCCGATTTTTTGTGGCTACAAAGTCAATGATTGCACGTGACTTCACAAATTCCTCACATTAAGGGAGTCATAAGCATTACTTTCACTACAATTAGTGTTTAAAATATTTCAATGAACAGACAGAAACGATTTCATTAATTTACCTGTGTATATTTAAATTAAATTTATATGTTCCTGAATAACCACATATTAGGTGCATTAAATACGGTTTGTATGCAGACTACGGATTAATCCTCAATATTTTCAAAGAAGGCCTAAATGAAGTCCGATTCAAAGAAGAATGGGCCAGGGACACGGCAACTTTGTCTGCAGTAGAGAACAATTCTACACGCAGTAAGGTTTGGGCGCAATGCTACACTGAATTTCAGCGTGGTACCACCCATGGTTCGCTAGTTCCAGCCGCTGCTCGCAGGTTTCGCCGCAGTGCATAGCCACATGGCGTTGCGGGCTTTCTCCATGCCATAATACTAGCAGCTGCGATATAAGTGAAATACTCTTGAAAGCGGCGTTAAACCCAAACTCACTCACTCACTCACTCAAAGAAGAATGGTCCAGCAAAGACAGCAAGGTCCTCCTAACCACCACCGTCTGATACTGAGACTAACTGTCTTTCTGCTGCCTGGACTGGCCTTGACACATGAAGGAAGCTGACACGCGGGTTCATCCAGGCGACGACCAGAAGAGCTGATGGTGGAATTCACCTGTGTGACTGTACAACAAGATGAAGACCTGGGCCTAGATTTTCGAAGCTCTCTTAGCGCTACGACAGTCGTAAGTACCATACATTAACATTGGCTTACGACTATCTTAGTGCTAAGAGAGCTTCGAAAATCTAGGCCCTGGACTGAGAAGCAGGGAAATGAGTGGATATGGTCAAACCAGGCCAGGTTAGTGGGGATTAATAAGGAGGACCTCAGACACTGGTTTCACATCATCCAGACCAGACTTAGGATACTGTGAAGGTTGGAATCAGAAAAAGTTGACATGCCCATGCCAGGGCTGACGTCAGTACTGAATGCCCTGCCGAAACCTGTTTACCGGTATGCCAAGTCAAAGATCAGGGCCATCGTGAATGAAAGCCCTGAAGAACTCCCCCCCCCCCCCCCCCCCCTTCTTCAACCCCTGCATAAACCTTAGCAGAGATAGAAAACAGCGAAATAGCGAAGGCAACATATCAAACATTCCCTGTGTATATACGATTTTTAGACAATGGGTGGAATACGATAGTGTTGCCCCTTCCATAATTTGCAACAATTCCTTGACTTTGTCTTGGTCATTACGTTTCAAATCTTAACGAACGGATTTGTGCAAAATATGTTTGCCATTCAATTAGGTATTTTATAAGTATTCCCTTGTTTCTGCAAGTTATTTTCTGCAGCTATGCCTATTAAGTTATTTCGTCCGTTTGCCGTTTGTGTGCCGAAGAATCCATAAATGTTCCAAAGATATACTCAAGGAGTAGCAATTCCCAACACAAATTATTCTCAGCAACAGACCACTTTTAATGGTAACGTTTTGAATTATATATAGAATGCAATATCATTTTTAACACTACAGATGTATCCCGAAAGATTGTTCTCGTAGTGGCGCATCTTCCTGCACATATTCAGGGATTCAGATTGTGGCAGGCCATAGGCCAAGATCCTATTCCATTTTCAAATGACCTATTAACTTCTCTAGACTTAGGACATTGGGGCTGATCAATAATTCTAATGTTATTATATATTTCTACATATTAGCTAAATGAATCATGAATATTAATCTTCACCTATCAAAGAGTAATTAATATGTGAAAATTTCAAAATTGACAAAACCTTGGATACAATTAAGTTAATAATTTTAGAATAACTTCATAAGATTTAAGAATTTGAAGAGCTTCAGGCCAATGGCCTATTGCTAGATACCCACTCAGGACATGTGTGTTATTCACATGTATAGGCTTCAAAATCACTGCATATTATATAAATAGAACGATCGGTCTAGTTATCGCGTTGATGAGAACATTCAAACACATTCCAAAGTACATATTTGCACATAGACACACATGTTGGTGAAGAAATTCAAGGGATTGCAGCTGTATACCTGTAGCCCTTTTGGTAGAGAGCTCAGGTAACAGAATACAAACCCCGATCTCCCTCTATGACATTGTGTGCCATACATGAAATAATAAATACAACCACACATTACCCTCAGTAGCGAGGAGAAGAATCACACCCAAGACTAGTCTAAGTTTAAGAATTTGAAGAGTTTCAGGCCAATGGCCTATTGTCAGATACCCACTCAGGACTTTCGTCTTATTCACATGTATAGGCTTCAAAATCACTGCATATTATATAAATGAAATGATCGGTCTAGTTATCGCGTTGATGCGATTATTCAAACACATTCCAAAGTAATATTTGCACTGAGACACACATGTTGGTGAAGAAATTCAAGGGATGCGGCTGTATACCTGTAGCCCTTGTGGTAGAGAGCTCAGATAACAGAATACAAACCCCGATCTCCCTTTATTGCATTGTGTGTCATACGTGAAATAATAAATACAACCACACATTACCCTCAGTAGCGAGGAGAAGAATCACACCCAAGACTAAATTTAGTCCTCCTATCATGTTGACGGTGTTGTTACTGCCGCATAGAAAACCTGAATCAAAGTCGTTTGTTATACGCAGTTTTCAAACAATTAGTTTCACCATTTATCAAAGTGGATGTCACAGCTTTTAATTATATGAATTATATGTAGATAATTGAAACTGTCATAACCATTGGATATGTATAGGATAAAACATCGCAAAGGGTGTTTATGAGATTTGAAACGCGCAACCCGAGGGATAAACACGAGGGGCGTTTGCCCCGAGTGTTTATCCCGAGGGAAAGGAGTTTAAATCTCATAAACATCCTTTGTCATGTTTTATCAAGCTTACAAACCGACCTAGTCTAACACTAAGACTGTAAAAAAAAAATGAAGAGGAGCCTTTTTTCAATATTTAATAAAATGGTGATATTTTCAGAATAAATACTTTTTTCAATGTCTGAGTGTAAGACTAAAACCGACCCCGTGGTTAAGTTTTATGTTTAATCTTAAACTAATTGATAGTGCGAAAAAGTAAAGGAGTCGTCCGTAAAATATCCCCTTTTGGTGACAGTAGGGACCTTAGGAAACAACCTCATCAGTCTAGTCCCTGTAGCACAGTGGTATCAACGCTACGCTTGTTGTGCAGGAGTATGGAGGTTTCGGGTTAAAAAAGCATTTGGTTATTAATGTTTGAATTAACAGTTGTTTTCCAATAGAGTTAGACATAACATACACTAACTTTCATCTTAAACTTAACATCTCAGTATCAAATACAGGTATTTAAAGATTGGCATTATTAAGATAATTGCCCTGGGTTGAGGGAAATTACTTTATAATACATCCATACATACACAATACGATAATACATCCACATAGGAATTATTGAGTTATGGGCAGTATAGTGGTGTGATGTCACTGGAAGTTTGTAACTCACGTGATCGTGATCTAGTACTATTCATAATTACTTTGCTTACATGTATGTGTATATTATGTGGTTTATTGTTGGTACCAAATTGAAGGCATGTCTGTACTTAGTATTGCAGAATGAAGCCGAGGTACACATGAGTGTGCTCATATTCTTAAAAATTTCATGGAAGGCGAAGTTTTCAATGTCATCTGCTTGCCGGATCCTTCCAATCCAAATTTTTGGAGAATCCGGAAGAATCCGGAAATCGGATTCCACCACTTTTTTGTCCTGTGTGACAGATACTGTAGAATCTTTGTCGAAACATCGCCAATACAAAATTAAGTAAAAATGTATGTTCTTAAAATGTGTGCTCCTTCTGTAATCAACGAGCAACCACCAACCAATGATTTGAAATCATTAGCACTGTAAATGTAAACTGAACACATATGTGTAGTGGTTAGCATGCTGGCCTCTCAGGCTAAAGGCCGAGGTTCGAATTCTGTTTCAAACACTAATATAAACACGTGTGACTTGGCTCTCTTACTGTGTTGTATACTTGGGCAAGACACTTCATCCGCATTGTACTCAGTCCATCCAGCTGTTTATATGGGTACCTGGTCACGGAAAGTACGGATCTATCCGGTTCTGCGGAACGTTGAGTAGGAGTACTGAAAGTATAATTCCTTCAAGGTTACTTACACATCGGGCGGTTGAGCATACCATTTATCATGGAGGTTGTGCTAAACAAATTGACTATTATTGAAGAATAAATCACTTTTTTTCATTCTGAAAACGTTTTGAGGATTTATGTTAGCGATCAGTGTACGGTATAATAAACCCAATAGCATATGATCATCCGGATATTCATAATATCAAATAACTGTCAATTCTTATCCAAGCGGGCACACATATGCCTGGTATTAAAGTTTTCATAATGGTCATGGGAATTACAATGTTTTCTAAATATAACTTGCGTTTTGATTGGTTGACGGAACTACTTTGCGCTCATTCATGAATTGCTTAGCTATCCTGTTTAAGTTAAATCACATACTTGAACAATTTCGATCATACTAAATTGAAGTCACACGTCAGTAAAACATATTAAATATAAAACCATCATCAGCCCTATAATGCCTATCAGCGGTGACTCCATTCTGAAGATAGCGCTGGCGAAGTCGTATAATGGTCATACGGTGGCATCCAAAGGCATTTGCAACATCGTTGTTGGTCGACCCCATCTGCAACATCGACAGAGCTTTTTCTCTTTCTCCACTTGTCAATTGCAGCATGAGTTCAGACATGTGTGCCATATCATGCAAAGTAGGCACATTTTATACCCTGTAGCAACTTCCAAACGCAAGGCATAACTCTTGCCAGTCTGCATTACTGGCTGATTTAACCCTTGCGGTATTTCCCTCGCTTTGTTGTGTCAAGACAGTGAATAGCTGCACCAGAAATGCACAGCGGGCCTGGATTTCTAAACACAGATTTCTTAAGGAAATACTGCAAGGCCTAAATCAGCCAGTAATGGAGACTGACAAGAGTTATGCCTTGAATTGGGAAGTTGACCCTGTAGAAGCATTCAGTTCATGCAAATGCTGCTTGAATTGTGCAACATTTGAGTGATAATGCTTTTGGGTGACAAACAAAAACAATAAAAGTTTTCATTTTCAAGCAAAAATGTTCGTAAAATGTTCCTAAATACTATTTAGTAATTTGACAAGACAGGAAACTCGTTTTCACTAATGTAAATTACGAGAAAAGATATTTAATGACTAGAAAAATATATTTCATAAGTTTCATACTTAAACTTTCTCCATAACAGTATTTTTCATCGTTTAGGGGTTATCGAAGTTTATCACAATAATTAACTCGAGACAGATAATCCGTAATTCCTCGCAACTCGTTGATAATTCTTATAATATCTGTTTTACTCCTTTTGTGAACGAGAATGATTGACATAAATGAAGGCCCGTTCTCATAGTAGGCGCTGTAGTTACCGTTATGATCCCCTGGCATATATAATGCGGAGGGATATGTCGTTGGATCTGTCGTTACTTCTCGATAAAGTAACACCATTTATAACGTTTGCAATATGTGACCCCCAAAAACAAAATGGATGCACCTTTAAGAACTTTATTATAGGTCAATGAACATGATTTGCTGAAATTGTGATAGGATAGTATGTAGTACGAGACAATAGTATGGGACATATCCTCGTGCAGGGATGTTATAAATAAATATTATCTATGTAGTGTTGTCATTTTATCCCCAGATATAGTGGATGGTCCGAAAGAATCTCGTGAAATCACGTTTCCAGAAGGTGGATTTACATAAAGAGGCTTTGGTGTCGAGGCAATATGGTGACTATTGACTCTGTTAAACATATCAGATCAAAATAGGAGGAGTTGGTGGACTTTCCGGTGGATTTGGTATCAGAAGTTTGTCATGTATTGGACCAAGATTTTCAAGTGGCGGAGCAGGTAGTCATGGTGGTTCATCCGGCATTTTTGTGGAAAGAAAAGAAGTTCCCGGGTCATACATTCAATGCATCAAGGTATCTTTAAAGAAAAATAAATGTATCCGAAAACAGTATCATATCACCCGCAAATAGTAAAATAAGAAGTTCTATATATTCAAGAAATGTAATTCTCTGTGTTCACTGGCCTCGAGAGTATATACACCCCCGGCCAAAAGAAACGCCTACTAGATATCTTATCAGATATTGTAAAACTGTTGTGAACAGTTTAGCAATATTATAATATAATGAAGTTGCACCATTTCTGCATTATATTTTTGAATTTCAGAAGTTCATGTCACGAACGAAGGGCGATTGTTGAAATGAGAAAACAATAATTGTTCAGTTTTCGATCAGTGCTTGCTCAGAAAATCATTTTAAAAAGATTTTCATACAACCAAGAGCAACAATACAGGCACGCATTCGCGTTACAGTGGTGATGATGCTACCGATGTACGTGGTTAAGGTGCGCAAGTGAATCAACCGAAAATAGCAGTCTTCATTGGGCGTGGTTTTCATGAATGTTATTGACTCGAATCACAGTGTTCCACGATTTCAATGGACTTTCATATTAGTTATTGCTTCAGCATCACGTGGAGACCGCCATTAATGATATTTAAGAAATTATTGCATCTTTCATTTTAAGGAACATAAAGTAGGCGTTTCTTTTGGCCGGGGGTGTATCAGTTAATTTATATAACAAAGGAATCAGTACACATCCTTGGTGTAGCCCTATAGTCGAATCAAATACTTCTGAGAAGGAATCGTTCAACTTTGCCTCAGTTTTTCCTTCTTACGTTATAAATGACCCGTAACGCATTGAACGTATTTGCTCGATAGCCCTATTTCTTTCAGTAGTAAAAGCAAAGGATTTATATCAATAGAGACTAAGGCTTTACGAAAGTCTATTAATGCGACGTAGAACCTCCCTTTCCGTTTGAATAAGTGTTGTTGGATAAGTGCATTTAATACAAAAATGGTGTCTAATGTTGAATAGCCTTCACGGAAACCCGCCTGCTCGTCTGATAGTTTAAAGGTACATCCATTGTGTTGTTTGGGGTTGCCTAACGTTATAAATTGTGTTATTTTATCGAAAAGTACTGATTGTTGCCGAAAACACAGTATTTGGACCATAAAAAGGTTAAAGTATCGATTTCTGATCGAAAACCCGACACTGCGTGTGGCGCGCGTCAATTAGTCAAACGTAATTTTGGGAACTTATTTACAACAGACAAAAAGAAAACTTTAAGTTGATAATGTTTAATAGGCCTTATAACTACTGTACATGTAAATGGAACGTGTAGTTTCGGTTTCTGCACAAGTATAATGATGTTGCTCGATTTTAATTGGAAACTAGTAATTATCATATATTTGGCGATTGGGGATGAATATGCAAGTTGAGTGAAATTATTTGAACTGATATCAGCATATATTGTATGTTGGCATGTATCAAAGACAAATACATTTTTATGAAACACAATGGATGCACCTTTAACGAAATGTTTTACCCGTGACGTTAATCTTTGATTAGTATAGTTGTATATATAGTACACTCATTAGAGTTACTCATCTATAGCTGTCAAGATCATGACACTGTTACCTGTTGATGCATCAGCGTCCGCATGAGAAACAATTATTCTGTAGGACATCGCATTAAGAAAGAAGAAGAATTTGTGTCAAGCGATACAAATATAAGACACAATACACGTGGTTGTTTGATGACGCTTCGTGAAGTAAACCGTGACCTAACTCAAATTATGATTAGGACACAGTACACCTGTTCTTATATCTGCGTCCGCGTGAGAAACAATTAACCTGTAGGACATCGCAATAAGATGAGGTCACGCTGGCGCCCTTACTCATCCATGAAATGTGTTACTAGCTTGAAGCTATCACGCCTCTTTACACGAGGAAGTGATCGGGATTGAGAAGATAAGCATATCACCGGAGATTGTAAACCTATACCTAGTTGATATCGTTATTGAATACACATCCATGAGATATGATATATATTCACCGCGTGATGGTCAACACCTGACCTAGTTTTAACGAAGGCGTGGCAAGAGCGTTGGCAATCTGAGTCAGGAACACCCAAATCTCGTGAGATGCCCCGTTTTACCACGAGATCCGGGTAGAAGCATAAGTGTGGGATCTAATTCCGGGTGGATATACGCTGATCAGGTTAGTGGATAATTCAAATAGACATACACCTTTTAATATCTGGCTCTCATGTTCATCACTTAACGGGTGTGTTATTCTACCTGAAGTATGTAGTGAACGTGTAAAGGTAAGATACAGGTAACCTTTCCCGATGTATATATGTACATATTACGGGCACCTGTTCAGTGCGTGACAATACCCGTTGTAATATAAAGAACCTGTACCTGTTGTACCCAGAAGATGGGAGTTATTTAAAGCGTCGGACACAACATCAGCATACACACACATCGCATGGGCCACTACGTGTCCGTTAATATCATGAATACATCGAATAACTATTGACTATATCACCACATGAGTAGGAGAGTTAGAGAGTCATGTCGTTATCTCGTACTACTAAGAAACTCATACAAACTTACCATCATATATCATTGTTAATCAATAGTTGGTTCACGTGTGTTTGACATCAGCATATTATAAGTCATTGTTATATGTTTAATTGTACTCTTTAGAATATGTGTCTTCGACTCAGTCTGTAATAACCTATACGTGGCATATTCGTGTGTTCGTAGCCATTTCATTGCATTCAGTCTTTCATACGATATGAATAGATAATAGATATTTGATATCTATAGACGATGACAATGATTGTGATAACATGGCTATATACGCCTTTCAAACACATCTTAACATTAGAGCTTCGTTTATCAATTCTGCTAATATTTCAGTTGATCTCGCCACATTTGAAGGACATCCATTCAATTTATTTCGATAATTAAATGCTTTAAAGGGACAGTAGCACGTTTTTGCCAATTTTATTTTTTTAAATTTCCCATTTATAATGATAGTTTATGTCATTTATATTAACTTTAGAGAGTAAAACATCTTATTCCACAAACCAATTCTCCGTAATGGTGATAACGGTGTTGCGTATAAAGCAATAATTTCAAGGCGGCCGTTTTATAGTGAACACAATTTATTATTTCGAATGACAAAAATGATTTCCATGGCTTTACGAAACCACGTACACTCAGATTTAACTTGATTTTCCAAAGAGAGAAGGGTGTTTCACTATTAGTGACATTATTTTTCCAATACATTTCATCGACATATTTCAGCGAAAAAACTTGCTACTGCCCTTTTAAAGTATATCTTAGGAGTACTAATAGGAGTTGAAATTTCGAGGCTTTTTTAAAATCAAAAGTTGTACATTGAAGATTGATGTAAGTATACAATAGCACAACAGGGGCCTGATTCATGTGCCTGATTACTAATTGTATTGTGGTAAACTATTATTTAAAAGGACATGAGTCAGATAGAGAAGTTGTTGTGACATGATATTGTTAAGCTACTAGACATATAATATAAAGTTTAAAGAGTCTAAATCCAATTAATATCTCATTAAGAGAGTATACGAGAAACAACTTTACTAAATCCATGTATGAAATATACAATCTATGGAAGACACATGTGCTGCTGGAAAATTACAAATGCTGTCAACAATTATGAAACTTTCACCAATAACTGATTTAAACACAATTTTGCATTTCGTTATTTATTTTGTTACCAAAACTCAGATGGCAGAGGCAATGTTGAATTACTCATAATAAATAATAAACGTTAGCTCAACGTTCAATGGTCAATGTTTTAAATATTGTAGAACAATGTATATATACTCTCACGTGACTAACTTACATACATTATATTCAATGAAAGATATTTTAGCACTGCGTACAAGACTCTCCTAGTAATTTGACCCATCGCGGGACGATATGGAATGTTTGCACGAGACATGGTACACAGATCGTATATGATATTAACATATTTACACTGCTTATATACATAAATACGTACATACATATTAAACTTACATACTGCATGACGCGAGAATAGCACAGTCTGCTAGGCAACACACATAAAGATAAGTAGTAAGAAATAAGAATATATTATATATATATATATATATATATATATATATATATATATATATATATATATATATATATATATATATATATATATATATATATATATATATATATATATATATATATATATTTATATATATATATATTTAATGTAAATACGCGATATATAGTAAACATACGATGAGTGTATCACTACCTTTCATTGCGTATTGAGTATAAGGGCCAGGTGTAGAGGATACCAACGATAGTGACACACAAGGCTTTATACGCATCTCAACATTATAGAGTCTCCTTCACAGACTTTGCTAACTTTTCACAAAATCTCACCACATTGGAGTGACACTGAAAATACCATGAATTATGTAATTACTAATTGACGTCAATACTTGTATCCCTTTATGATTTAATTATCTTCCATGTGTGTTTATCAACAATACACATCTATGAGACATTTATTGCAGTTAGATGCGTTGTGCGTATGACACTTATTAACTACTTATATTTGTGTACATGTTCCAGATGGTGTTCAAGTCGATATTGAAATTTGAGTTCATCAATCTTTTTATAGTTTTTGCGCTATAAAATTGATGCATTATCATTTATTGTTTCGATTATCAAGATAAGTTTCATGAATGTAAGTCTTTAAAAATAATATGTAATTTTTAAAAATACAGTAGAGAATGGTAGATGTGAAAGCAATCATAAGATTTGCAAAATATAATATCGATATGATAACATAGAGAGATAAATAAACACAGATAGACAATCAGCGTTCTCTTATGGTAATATTCGTCATTGACATTATCAAACTGTGATAATTCACCGGAAATAGATCCAGCAAGACAATACCCGTGACTAAATTCAAAGGAATTACGTCAGTAATTAAATATGAGTAGAATTGTTCATTAAATGGTAAACTAAGGTGTTAATGAAATAAGGATATAGGTAAACCATATCAACAAGGTATGTTTTATCTCGGTGCCCGAGGCTGGAAGTGAATGATGGTTTAGTGAAATCATAAATATCTGTGCTGAGTATGTAAGACCACGTGACCTAACACCAACACACCGCCCCGGGCACCGGTAGATAACTGATATATCTTCCTTGTACATATACTGAGTACTTCATAGCGGCTTTATCTTTATGACACTCATCAGGTGTGATATGGAGTTTGTGTTAAGGAGGAAGAACAGTTTCTCGCGATGATGATTACGTTTTTGATTATGGTTCATCAAGTTATTTTCGTCAAATTATCTAGCGTTTTTATCTGAGATGTATTCTGTTATTGAGACTAAAATAAGACCGTATCTTTTTTTCAATGAATGGATGTTTTTCGCCACATTGTCTTTATTTTCTTTATATATATATGTACAAAAGGTCAAATGTCCATGTGTATGGCTGCTTCAAATTATCAAAAAATTAAAAACATAACGCTTTTAAATATTGACACCGTTGCCAAACAAGTAACCAAACATCTCATTCATTACAGTTGAACTTTGTTTTCTTGACTTGCTTGTCAAACGTTATTTGAGAGTTTCCCTTTTCGTGCAGGAAATTGTTGCAACGGTTCCCAGTTTAAACCCGACACCAATATAATCTTCTTCCTTCACTGCTGCAGACAGGGAAGAGTTAGTATAGAGACTTGAACTGTTAACTTCCTCACCACGCGAGAAATCACGAGATTTGATAACGGTTTTCAGCTGTGTTCTTATTATCCTCAAGAGTTTTCCTTCTGATAATCATCACTAATTACATTACATGACAGAGTAATTCAGCACAGAGGTCGTTTATTTAGTATCGTTTTAGTATCATTGCAGGGGTTAAGTACGCAACGCCCTGATTGCATTGCGGTGATACCTGCGAGCATCGGCTGGAACTAGCGAAGCATGGGTGGTACTGAACTGAAATTCAGTGAGGCATTGCACCCAAACCTTACTGCGTGTAGAACAGTTCTCTACAGCAGATAAAGTTGCCGAGACACTGGCGGTGCAAACTATATATGAGACACATTATGTACATTTCTGAGAGGACACCAACAAACTAGCGGACTTACAGGTTACAAGAAGCATCTCATTGTAATAACAGTTGTACAATGCACATTATTACCCATATGGTTGAAAATAACCAAGTTAATATTATTGATATGAGCACATGTGCACATATCACGTTTGCCTAGCAACTATTGTTTCACCACGGCTGCCCGTATTTCGCCGTCTGTGACGTCATAAAACGATTGTTCGTGACGTCACTATAGCTTGCCGTCGCAAGGGAACTGGGCCGTTTCCTGCCTATTGTTACGCTAATGAAACGGAATAGAATAGGTAATAAAGAAATTATTACACTCGAAACTCGTGCAAATATGTGTATAGCCCTCGCCCTCGCTCGGGCAATACAAAAATCCACACTCAAATGACATACTTCCTCGGGTAATAATCTATATTTATCATCCAAAACTGGGTTCCACAGGAGATATCGCTTGTATGAGATCAAGCGATATCTCCTAGGAGATATCGTTTTGACAGTAGATTTTGAACAATGCCCTGTTGCGGCTGTTGGCGTCAGCTACATGACATCACAATGGTTTTGCATCATCAAGTAATGACATCTAAGTGCTATGACGTCATAATCAGGATGACGTCACAATGCCATGACATCACGGCACTGGAAGCCAAATGGCAGTTTTGTGTTCAGATATGTTCATTTTTCATTAAAAACTAATGAAGAATTATTTTGGATGATAAATAGAATCTCACCCTCGTGTCTTCTGATATCAAATATATCAACACTCGTTGATAAAAGTCAAAATATCCTCGGCAAGCCTCGGATATTTGTAACTTTTATCAACTCGTGTTGACATATTTGATATCAGAAGACACTTGGGTGAGATTCTCTATATATCAAATAACCAGCTTATTACCTTTCAATGGTAGATCAAGTCGTAATGAAATTGCAATCCATATATGGAACAATAACTTTGAGAACAAACATGGACATCTTCTTCGATTGTCCTTTCCGCCCAAAAAATTAAACCGTCCTTTCAATAACAACAGTTACCATATGTGTCCATTTGTAAAACGTGGATTACAACGGCTGAGTTAGTCGTGACGAATAATACAACAATGTGTCTCAATATTAACAGAATAATAATATATGTGCCGCACACTTTAAGGCACATTTTAATGACTGTAATAAAGTGCTCCCACAAAAAGGCAATTAAGTGTTAAAATAAGTCTCCTGAATCAATAAAAAAAAGTAAGCCATGCGAGTACACTTCCAAATGAGCGGCCATCTTAATTAAAATGACCTCTTGAAGGCAGTTTAAGTGATCTGACTGATGTGGCGATACCGTAAACACTCAAAGTAGAGTTGTGAATACGGTACAATGATGGGGTGGTCAACCATTCCAACCAACTTGTTGTCTTAAATCTCAAAATCGCATATGACCTACACACCTACCTCTGACACGGACGAGTTCCACAAAATTGTCGATTTAAACGTGGCACCATTTTCATTCAATATCGATAACCTTTTTCTATGTAACCGTCTTATCGGATCGTGCATGAAATGTTTTACCCTCTAATTTAACATTATATTGTATAGACTTTAATAGTAAATGTCAAATTTGAGAAAAAATAATATGCAAAAACGTGCTACAGCGCCTTAAAGTTGAATTAATTAGTGTTAAGTCGAGATTTGCTTCAGACCGTAATAAGTATTTTTATCATATAATGGAGGGTGTTATCGATGCAATAAAGCAATCTGATAAACTTGCTATCCAAATCTGATAAATATGCAAAACAGGTCAAAGATCAAATACACGAACTACTTTCGCAAAATTCCACTCTTTTCATGCGAATCCTAAAACTGTTTACGTATCATTGAAAAGCGTAACCGGGAGTTTACCAGAGTATTTCCGCTTGAAAGAATGGATATTCGAAAACACGAAATCATCTGATATGGTACACTATATGCATTTATAGTGTTAACAAAATCAATATAATTGTAGATTTGTTTTTAAAATAATTCAAAACTTCAACGCGCTATTGACCAAGTACATCAACAAGTAGCTGCAGTATCCTGTGTACAAAATGAACTTTGATATATATGTCAGTGTGGCATACCGACGCGCCTACTGTAGTCGATCGCATTAGCATTTTGGTTGTTCTTGAGGGATGAGTACACGGTATTAGGTACATTAATAGGTACTTATTGTCATAAACAAAGGAAACAACCCCACCTCACAAATAATTACCGTTTAAGTGCGAAAGATACTGTTATGCATCAATCCGAATCAAACCGGCAACGCAGCTTCCAAAACGTTGAAACTAGAGTTACGTCCCTTGTTCTAGCAACGTGACCAAATTATTTATGAGTGCTTTAGATAGATGCTTATGAACTGATTGAAAATATCTCCATGAACAAGAAACCAGGGACCAATTGTTGATTTTTGAAAGAAACGCGCACATGTCTTTTTAAATTGTTTTAATTAAGAACTATTTTTAGGCACTTCACAGCCGATGTCGTGACAATCAATTTGATGTACCGTCTGTGATATTACTCCGCTAAAACTAGGTCAATTCTCTTTCCACTTTTACTACAAAAACACGCTTATTTTAATAATGACATATATGATAAAGAGATTATTAACCTCGTGTGTTTCCGTATCATTAATATCATATATTTGGAATAAAAAATAATGTTTTATGCTCGCCAGAGGCTCGCATAATACAATTTTTATTCCAAAAATATGATATTAATGATATGTATATTATGTTACGTAGTTTTGTACGTGACTAACAATTAATTGTACTGATTATCTGTGAGGCCGATTTTTCCTCTGTTATTTAAAAAGAATAGAAAACGAGTTGAATAAACAGCCCTGTGTGTTTTATGCTCCCTGCTTTGTTTTATTATACGATAAAGAACAACAACGAGTCGTATATTTCTTATATGAGATGCCATTACCACATACTCGCTTTTATATAAAAAAAACCGTTGAGATATTATATTATTCGTGTAAACTATAGTCTGAAAATAGTAATGCCTCCCGTCGTAGAACACATTCACTAGCAATTGAACAATCAAAATGACGTAAAATATGACATCATTTGCCAAGTAAAATAGCTGGAGTTCATTTTACAAATCTGTCCTATCGTTATGAAAAACGAGTTTTGAAATTATCTCTGAAAATTTTGTCGGATCCAGATCATGTGTTGCACAGTGAATATGTTCAACTTCCTTCTGGAAGGAGATACTTATTACCTCGATACAAAACCAATAGAGGTCTGAATACATTTATTCCCTTCAGCATTCGTTTGTTACATGATCCTTAAATTAACCAATTGTGATTGTGTTTTGTATTACATGTAATCCGTGACTGTTAATTGCCATTCATGTACACGAGCTCTGTCATGATACAAAATGAATTCCTTTCGAGGTAATCAAGTTTTATTATTATTATTATCCCCCGCCGCGCGTTTAACGCGAAGCGGGGGATATAGTATTCGGCTGCGTCCGTCCGTCCGTACGTACGTCCGTACGAAATGGAATAACTCAAATACTATTCACTGGATTCTTTTCATATTTTGCATATGGGTTCATCATAGAAAGAGTAATGTTCCTACTGAGGTTTGTGACCTTGACCTTCTGATTAGATTTTGGTGACCTTGACAGCGGAACTTTGAATTTTTTGACATGTTAATGTACATGTAAAGGTTGTCAGCGGGATATCTCAAGAACCATTCACCGGAATTCCATCATATCTTAAATATTGCACCTCCTAGGAAAGACAAAGGGCTGATTAGATTTTGGTAACCTTGACATTTATCTCAAGGTCACAGTGGAGCTTTGACTTTTTCGACATGTTTGACAGTCGATTTTCCTGATCTTGACATTATTTTTAAATTTTGAAGTATAAACTTGCGGCGGGGGATCATGTCACCTTAGTGACAACTACTTGTTATTATTATTATTAAGCGACGCTCAAACTGAGGTCCTAAATCACGAGCATGTTTAATTGTCTCATATTGCCTTGGGTATCTTATACTTGTACATATAGGTAGCTTTGCACTAAGAGATATCGACTCTTGTGTACACCAACTGGACAGAACGTGTTCTACCTAACTGTTCCTTCAGATCAACATCTCAAATTAAACTCTTTTCTCAAAATTCTCTGTTACATAACAATCAGTTTGTTCCATCAGCGGGTATTTGTATCCGCTTGGCTAAACAAAAATACTGCGTAACACCCTTTCGCCTTGTATTGCACTATAAATACCAAGCCAATTAAATGACTTTTAATAAGCAATGTCGACAGTGCCCGGATCAGAAGACAAATGAACGATCATCCAATTTCAAATCACGAAATTCCATTGGCTGACAACATACACGCTACATATAGCTTCGAGTAACCAGCCTCAGTGATACTAGGTTAAAGCTGGTCACACAATCAGGGAAGTGTTGGAGCCATGCGGATACACACACCCATATACAGCTGAATAAACAGCTAATTTTTCTTATTATAAGTTTTTTTAATGAAAGAGACAATATATTAATTACAGCAACAAAATATAATACTCATTTTCATATAACCAATTCAGATAATTCGGTCAAAAAGGATAACAAAAGTCATTCTGTGACCGGGAGCTTTTGTCCGGGTGGGTAACGTCCGGGTGTTTTTGTCCGGGCACAGGCCAAGTCTAGCGCGGACATGTTCCGGAACAGAGATGAACGACCAGTTGTCCTTTGATCTGCGAACTTTGCACATAGGGAAAACTGGTCATCCATCACTGTTGCGGAACATATTTGCGCTCAACTTCGTCTGTTTTCCTGGTACTCTATTATACCATTATTTCTGACGTTCACAAAACAAATAATTTCAAGAAGTAAATGTATTCGTGTTTGGAATTGCACTGGTGTGCTCACTCAAACAAGTTATAGACTACCCAAATCTAGTATACGTAGATCATTAAATACTTTAAGTATTTAGAATTGGTATGAACCTTAACGGGGCTGTATCACGTTTTTTTTTCTCAAATACGTCGATGGAATGTATTTGAAAATTAATGTCACCAATATTAACACACTCTTCTCTTTTCGGAAAATCAAGTTAAACATGAGTGTACATGGTTTGGTAAATCCATGCCTAGTAATAATAAAATGTGTTCACATTAAAACGGCCGCCACGCATTTTTCTTTATACGCAACACCGTTATTACCACTACGGTAAATTGGTTTGTTTAATAAGATGTTTTACCCTATAAAGTAAATTTAAATGACATAAACGATCATCATAAATCCCCTTTAACCTTTTTGGTTGAGTATAATACTGACATGTGTATGATAAACATTATACGAAGACATATGCAAGAAACGATTTCTACAACTGAAACATAGTTACTTACTGTCTAATATCAAGAAGCCAACTAAATTTAATATTTAAATGTGAACAAAAATAGTTTACCGTTTCTTAAAAAAACCCACAAAAAAAACATCATCGTTTTGCAATCTCCTTAGATAAGAGATCGATACTGGATGTTTTGTTTGTTTGATGTCCGACGGTAATGCAACGTCAACGAATAAGGTTTTAAAAACATGTTTTATTTACTTGATTTCCACGTTGTATCAATTTTTAATGCCTATAACATACTGTCCCAATATCATTTTGAAATTGCAAATACCACATGTTGAACAGACAATTCATAAAAATTGTCATGCTCAGTTGAATGTAATTATGAATTTGTGTATACTTCTTTACAAAACATATCCTTGTCAAAGACATTCAAACCCACTATATCCGGCAGCAGCAGTTTTCTTTTGAAAGTGTTGTGTAGTTACTTTAACGCGTAGTGCAATGCTTCCAGTTACATTTGTAGGATCGAACACAGTCATTGTTTGCAAGCGTATTTAACATACGCCGCTCAAGTAACACACGCAAAGCCATGCAATAGATTTACCTGTGCAAACCTTCAACAAGGAAGAAAGTTATTATCTGAGAGTGTTTAATCAGTGCAAGACCTTGTATCGTTTACGTCGAAACGACGCCCAATATAGTTCACTGTATTGACCGGCTGTCACCCTTGTACTTGCCATGCATATAGCCTGTGACTGAGTTTCTAGTTTATTAAAAGTTTCCGTATATTATCTGAATTTAATTGTTTTTTAACTTTCCTCCGACACTCACCCCAGTCTCGATCACTGGCTAATGTAAGTCTTGCCGTATGCCCTTTACTTTCATGTGCTAAAATAACGGCGTGCTGCACAATAACTGCATTACTGACTCTGGTGTGAACATTAAGGAAATGCGGCAAGGCTTGAATCAGTCAGTGATTTGGTTCGATTTACGTCTTGCTGCGATAAGTTGATAAGAATATGTCATTATTTCGGGGTTGGCCATGTCTACACACAAATTGTCATTCAGACTACAAAAGCAGCCATGTTCTTTTAAATTGCACATTGAATGTAGAATACAACCGACGTCCAATATATCTAAATACAATTGGGAATCTGTGGATTGGCAAAACAGGCAAGTGTAAATATTCTGTAATATAACCAACGGTTTTAAGTTTAAACTCAACACAAAGACCTATCATGACGCAAAGCATATTTCCTTGGAAGATAAAATGTGTTTCATGCCAATGGGGAGATAACGTAGTTGTTATGTTGTCATCCTAATACTTATACTATATTACGTATAGTTATGTTGCCTTCTAAATGCTATTTTTGTCTTGATTGATGTCAAACCGTTTGTCATTGTTCATACGTCGATATGTTTGTAAAGGTAAATGCTGTTAGTTCTACTAACGATAACCGTGTATTTCAACAGCGGCTGATATCCACCGATCTAACCCTGCTGCTCCCTCCCCGCGATCAGGGATTTATTTTGCTTCATACACCTTATTCGCCTACAAGGCGCAAGTTAACTTTGCTTGATCACGCAAATGCATGATTCCCAGCACAGCTAAATAGGTAGACTGGGGCTTACAACAGCGTGTAGAGCAGGGGCTCGTAACTCGAAGCAGTCGTTAAGTTTGTTGCTAACGCATGCTTAACGAACACTTAAGGACCGTCGTTATATATTTTAAGGAGTGTAACTCAAAGCAGTCGCTAACCAGTCCTTAACCGTTCGTTAGGTGGTCTTTAAGAAAGCGTAACTCGAAACATAGACAGCTTAAAGAACGGTTAAAGACAATGGGATTCCCCATTGACCACGTGGTTTTGTATTCATCCGGTTGGTTATTACTTTTTATGATTATTACAAGTTTTGAAATATTGCCAGACTGGTGCAATCTTGACTATAAAAGCGCATTTAGAATATTGCAACACAAAAAAAAAGAGATATTTTCTGAAAAATAACTTCTTTTTTGTGGAAAAACAACATTGCTGAGTATATAATTACTTATAATCACAAAAGAAAAGTTCTTTGCTTAAATCTCCCTTTCTTGTGTTGCAATCTTCTAGTGAAATAAGAAAATATGAAATAATTGAAGGCAGATTGAGTGCATTTTATTTGCAAGATTTACACTTTTATTTATACACTGTGTTGCCTTTTTGGTTAAAATGTCATTTTAAAAAAAATATTTTTTCAATGAAATTTTTTCGAAGAGAAAAGCCGTGCCATTGTTGTTGATTCCCACAATTTCCTCCAAAGTCATCGTCCTCATTGTTGTCGTCGTCACCATTGTCTTCAAGTTCTTCCTGTATGTAGGCCATGAGCTATGCAGATATTATGAAGCATTGCTGTTGCTATTATTATTATAACGCCATTTTCACATGTTTACATGCTTTACGACCAGCTAAGGACTGCTTAAAGGTTGGTCAGGGGTACACCTTAAACACAGTCGCTAAATTAGATTTTAAGGATTGTCCTAACTTTAAGGATTGCTTTGAGTTACACAACGTTAAAATAAAGTATGCTTAAAGACGATCCTTAATTATAGACTAGTTAACGACTGCTTCGAGTTACGAGCCCCTTGACTCGTCCGACAGTCCGGCTGTCCAGAACCTGGTAGAACTCCAGCTCCTGGATGGCCAATTGTTGAGATTTTGAATATATATATATATTTAGATTGGCAAAAACAACATTTTTGAGCTGGCTAGTTTTGAAGCTTATTTACTTTGCTGCTTTCAATCATAGCATTGTTATATACCCGTATTTTGTGTCTGCAGATGTTCAGGGCCGTGTTCAAGAGAGGTTTCAAAGTAATCGCTCAATTAGCGATTACTTTTAAACCTCTCTTGAACGCGATTGCTCAATGTAGCCCTACGTAGCAAAGCGAGCGAACTTCGAGGAATTTGCACTGTGTCGTTCAAGAGAGAATGGGCGCTACTTGAGCGCTACTTGAGCGCTACATTGAGCGATCAATGAGCAATTTAAGCGCTCGCTGTTATGGAACGGAGCCCAGGTGACCACTTACCGGTCATTTACCAATGGATTCGGTGGTATGACTAAAGTGTACAAAGCTGTAATTCTATGTGTTCAGCGGCATGTGCAGAAGGAGCTGTGGCATACAATAACGCATCTGGTGAGATATGCATTCACGAGAAATTTATTGATTCATATCTTGCCCGATGCATGCGGAAGAGGACAATAACCGAAAGAGCCTGTGCACAATGGTCAATAACTTATTGAAAATGTGCACACCTTGGCATATGTGAACTCAGTTTCAAGATCGCTGATTAAAACCTCACCTAATACATGTTTGTATAATTGTTACACCTTAATTAGCGCGGTTTACACTACGTCCGTTTTTTGCATGCGATGCGTTGAAAATAATCGCACTATAGAACGCTACACGTTATTTTCAATGAGTTGTCATACACTTCGTCCGTTTTTTTCATGCGTTGCGATGCGATGCGAAAAAAAGAAGAACCTGTTCTATTTTATACGCATCGCATTCACAATCGCATTGGAATTCTCCAAATGACGTCATATTTTCATCATCTGAAAGGGGTAGGCCTATTTCCCAACACGTGTAGGCAAAGCAGTCACACAAAAATTATGCAAATATATGTACATCAAAACATACAAACACATTCAGACTTGTACACATACATACATGTGAACATATATACATCTGTACGTACATATATACATCTGTACATATATACATACATTTGTACATACATACATCACATTCTATACCTATACATACACCCAAATACAAACACCTACAGTAATAACATATACATGTACATACATACATTACATTATAACACATGGAACTATACCAACCACACTTAAGATATTCGCATTGAAATCGCATGCAAAACGCGTGTAGTGGAAACCCCCAAATCGCATGCGTCAACGCAATGCGATTCGGACGCAGTGTAAACCCCGCCTAACAGCCATTTTATTGTTTTACTGTCTCGTCGGCTAACATGAGAAAGCGCTACATGTATTTGTTTATTCATACTATTTATTTGTATTGCGTTGTACTACGCGGCACTATGGTAAAAATAACTTCTTCTTCTGTCCTTCTAACACTTCTTTTATTCCCGGAGTTGAGTATCTCCGTGGTAGATTGCATAATGCATAATCAACGATACATGTATTTAACAAAACGATAGTGTATCTTGATGTCAATTCAATGTGAACAAAACAGGGGTACCCGTGCTTGCTACATTCTTCGTGTTTTGTTCGACGAATGTGTGTTGACCTATGTGCGTGACCTACATGATAAATGCACATTCAGTATGTTAGACTGAGAACAATATCACGGCAATGTTACGTTGCTCAAGGAAGTACGTCGGTGATACACAGTGATAACAATCTTGAGTCGTGTCTCGGCACCTTTCATGGTTATTTCTGGACGAAGAGTACAGGCCCTTCACTTCTCTCCTCTTATATAGTACTTGATCGACAACCCTTGTTAACTTGACGCAATACGATAGTATACATGTACCACCATGCAACAGTAATATTTGATTGGCGATAATTTATTCTATGGCACATAGTAAAGCGGCTATCGTTTAAAGGATGGATGAAATGACATATGGTCCAAATCGGATTCATTAAAATGGGATGTCAATTTGACAATTGCTCGATTTTAAATTTCTGAAATCGGTCCATAAATTACTTATATACGGCTTTTTAAAAAACCGCCTGATTTAGCCCCGGCGACCAGAATGAAAGTCTGCGGGGATGTGACCCGTGAAGGGATGACTTCTGTGACGTATGTGGAGGAATTTGATTTTCAGCGATAGTCACAATTCAACGTAATTTCGCAACATTTTGATTGTTAATTTCACAAAGATATCTTCAATAAACCAACTTAAATTTCCCATATATCGAATGTTTAGATATCCAACTAGGTAATTCCGCAGATGACAATTACAAAATTATTACATAAACATGTCTTTTTGGCGATGTAATACACCTCATCAATTCATTTAGCGGCAGTGATAATTATCATTAATTAATTAACGAGACATCGGCGGAGAAGCTATCTAGCCGCCCCGTCTATCGCTTATCACAGTCACGCCTCAGTGAGCATTTTCAAAAGGTTTCGCCGAAGAAATTGCGATAGTGTTAAAATGGGTGAATTAAAATCGTCTTAATTATCAATTGCAAGTGTATATTGTCTCGATTTTATGCTCAATTGATTCCGATATACAATATACGTAGAGGTAATCATCTGTCATTCTTGAGAAAAATGCATTTCATCTATCCTTTAAGTCTTGAATACTGTTTATCCTAGTGGCTAATGTGGTTTATTGAGTTCAGTCATTGTCGAAACTATTTGTAATTTCACTTAGTTGTAGCTCCTATTAGTAATCACAATAGTTTTACCTCTAAAGACTCGATGAAAGAACAATAATCCTGTAAATGCAATAATTATTCTAGTCGAACAGCATATATATACATATGTTGTATATATATATATATATATATATATATATATATATATATATATATATATATATATATATATATATATATATATGCAGCGTAAATTTAAAGTTAAAATACATAATAAAAAAAGAAATTGCTCGTTATTACAATATGTCTAGATATGTACAATGTATATCTGTCAACAGGTACATAGGAAATGTTTTTTTTAAATACTGGTCTACACTGCACTTAATTATAACTTGGAAAATAATCCTGCTGAATTGTATCAGCCAATTTTGGATTTATGTATCTGTATGTATGAACCTTTGTTTTGTCATGTAAAAATGCTTGCCTGTATCTCAGAATAAGGAAAATAAAAACAATAAAATAAAAGCACTGTATGGAGTTTGAATCTATGTATTGTGGTATGCATAATTATTTTGAAGAGTTGTTTCCCTTTGTCGCGACCTTCACCTTCGCCATTTTTACGACGATTGAACTTGTTTTGTTTATCTGAATATTATTGACAGATGTACGCCAATCAAGCCAATACAGTTCATTAGAACATTAAAAACATTGCGCGTTGTTCATTGATTATATCATACACTGTCTGTATAAGAATTTAGCCACTGTGTAGTATGTATTTTTAAATACAAGCATCTAAGTTCCGTTTTTCTTTCAGATCTACCGGGATATACGCAATACAAGATGGGGGCGTGTGTGGGATGTAGTCGAATCTTCCTCGTAATCATCAATGGAATATTTGCCGTGAGTACATTTTAACCCTTTAAATATTTGCGAGTGATCATGAGATTCCATCAAATCGTGATAAGATCTAGAAGTGTAGATGTGAATTTTGCAGTTGAGTTGAATATTGATATACGTTTTAAATGTTTTGATAATTCATACCTACTGTAGTATCCTATACTGTACGCCTAATGCGATCGTATGAACAAACGAATTTGTGACTAAAAATGTTGAAGTGCTTTTCTCAGATTGCAGACACGCCCTAAAAGCAGTCAACATAAGATCGAATGACATCGTGACCATCGTGTTTACAACAGCCAATAGTTGGTTGTTAGGTAGTGCTTCGATAAGTGAATGAAGAGACCTAGATCTATTTGTAGAATGTCAACAACAAACTTGAGTAGCATACACGTACTTGTTACGAACGAAGGCAAAATATATAGGTTATTTCTTTTTATAATGCTAAGAGTAAGTCGTCACTGTTTCTTCTGCGACGTTACTTCTGATACAAAGACAGTTGGAAGTCAGTCCTACTTTGATATGTGTTTGTCATTTGCACACAGCACCACAACTTATATGCATATTATGCTATGTTTACGAAATCCATGTGTACTCGTCATCCATGGCTGCAGAACTGTAGCTCTATAACCTCTTCCCCCAGTATCATCGTTTTAAAAGGCGACGTCAGGGTGGCAAAGAGCCAATTTTAGCGAATCAACTGCAGCTATAGTCATCCATTATCTAAGTACACGTGTCCGTCATCAACTATTTACATTTTTCTGTAGTCTGTATTCAATGGGTTAGCTTCATGCTTAAAGTCTTGTAGTCGTGGTGAATGGGAGAAACAATTAATCAAATATAGTGAACATGTGTGCTTCTAACTCAAACTGAAAAAATACACTGTGTCGGCCAAAAGAAACGCCTACTTTATTTTCCTTAAAATGAAAGATGAAATTATTTCTGAAGTATAATAAAGGGTGGTCTCCACGTTATGCGTGGTTGTATGAACATCTGTTTAAAATGGGTTTTTTTCTGATCAAGCACTGATCGAAAACTGAACAATTATTGTTTTCTCATTTCAACAATCGCCATTCTTTTGTGACATGAACTTCTGAAAATCAAATATATTATGTATAAATGGTGCAAGTTCAAAATGCTATAATATTGTTAAATTGTTCATTATAGTTTTTACGATATCTGATAAGATATCTGGTAGGCGTTTCTTTTGGCCGACAGTGTAGGGAGCAACTGCGCCCAAACCTGTGTTTAACTCAATAAAGCAACTAATTTGGAAGTATTTGCTCCCTATTTTTTTTAAATAGTTTTCTCACTGTAATTTTGAGTAAGTAGGATACTACTAGTAGTAGGGTCTATAAATACGAAAAATTACCTTTATCCCTTACATTTTATATGAAAAGTGTATTTTATTCATATGATCAAATCTCATAAATCTGGTCATTTACCTCTTTATTGTCTTGATTTGTGTTTTTATACGTTCTGATTGAACATTCTTCAATATCTACTTACGTCTTCTTATGATAAGGTAAATATATAATTTGAACGTATACACGTTTTTCCTCATAAGAATTATCCCGCAATTTGTTAGTCTTGCATTCCTGTTGACAGGTGTCGTTCTGGATCCGTGAAAGAACACGAACTTATATCTGAGCATTTTATACAACATTTTTATTAACTAATGGCAACTCTTATTTAAAGGTGATCGGGCTGGTCTTCCTCGTGGCGGGGTGTGTGGTCAGGTTCGGATCGGACGCTCTGGATCCGTACTTACAGGACCTGTATGCGGCCATGGCAGAGTTCATGAAACAGGCAGGGGCAACAGTAGACCTGTCGAACTTCAACCTAGGGGAGTACCTCAAAGACGCAACCCTCGCATTCATCCTCATCGGCGTCTTCTTCTTCGTTATCGGTATCTTTGGCTGTGTAGGAGGCTGCTGTAAAGTGCGCTGTATGCTTGTTATCGTGAGTAGCTGAATTCTAGTATCGAATAAATTAAACTTGTTAAATGTTAAAAATACAGGTTTCCCCTTTTTAAAGGTATAGGCACTATCGCATAACGTTTAAATCACCAATTGAAACGATACTTATTCGATCACGTGTTCCAGTACGCGATCCTGATTGGTCTAATATTCCTGGGAGAGCTTGTGTTTGTCATCCTACTCTTCACCATCAGAGATACGGTGAGTTGCTTTCCACTGTTTAACAGCAAATTACAAATCAAACCTCTTTATTTTGAGGGTATATCGATTTATGTTTCTGCAATTAATAAATATTGACAGAATATACTTTGATATATAAATAGTACACAGTAGAAGTTGTCAATTAACTAAACTAATGACATACATGAGTGAACATGAGATAAGCTTTATCGAGATCAGTGAATAAGAGGGTACCGACAGGTTATAAAGAGGAGCACTGCACCAATGGAATCTTGTCTTAGTTTTAGTTTAGTTTTTGTCCGGACACTTCCTGGGCTGCTTCTTAGTTCTTACCTACTTATACTGTTCAGTCTTCAAAATATCATTAATGTTCTTCATTCACTGTCTGTTTTAACATTTGAAAATGGTGATGATTTCGTGTATTTTCAAAGTTAACCTTAGTAAAGAGCAGAAATAATTAATAACAAAGTAATATTTTACTGACCGAGTAGAGAGATTTTAGGACGCTTCTTTGAGTTCCTTTCAAGTAGTTTTCTGCAATCACAGGCCTTTTGGTATTTGCTATTGCCAGGCTGAATCATTATTTAACGTGTGAAGAGCAATACCACACGAGACTGTGGCTGCAATGAGAACGACGATGAGCGAGCTGAATTGGGTTTAAAACCGCCCTGAAGAGTGTTTCACTAATATCACAGCTGCGAGTATTCTTGTGACGCCATTGGGGCTATGCATTGCGTTAAAACCTGCGAGCATCGGCTGGAACTAGCGAACCATGGTACTGCGCTGGTATTCAGTGTATCATTGTTTGATGTTGAACCCCGGACCTTTGATTCGAACGCGCTAACCACAGCATTATCCCGCTATCATAGACTGGACAAAATGACTCCTTAATGACAATTCACAGCGATTGTGCAAAACATCGTCAATATAAGATGTCAATGTTTTATGCAATTTTCAATGCCAATGTTCGTCTATTGCCTTCAAGAGGCAGTCAGACATCAACTTAACCTTAGGTCTCGTGATACAGTTTTTTCCCCCATTGACTCCAATGTTAAATCGCCAACCTTGTTCGGCCTGTCAAAATTAAAGGAGAATTTTTTGGCACATTTAACTACTACTTACAGCTTGGCAATCATATTCCTGACCAAAAGATAACTGAAATACTATACCTTCACCATGTTTTAAACGAGCTACAGCTGATCGAAATAATACCTCATGAAATTCACACATGGAAAACAGTGCTATCTTGGACCCGGAAGTGACCAAACAGCCCCTCTTAAATTTATCACTCCACCTTCTGCACCCTGCGTAGGGATACATGAGTTTTACAGACTGACTGCCAAGTATATGGGCTAATTTAAACAGAAAGACTTACCCGCTTGGCCCTTATCACCTTTAAGTTTGAGGTAAAACACTATCTGACCTCCACTTGCTCCCTGAAGTGGGAACTCTTTGGCCCCCGTTTATAACCTTAAAACTGTAGAACGATGCCTTAGCTTAGGTTTTAATTTACAGGAATCACATTTCGTTAACACAGGGAATTGGTCACTAACAATAGGCTGTCCAGGAATAGTTCTAGAACTGTGGCTGTTGTGGTCGTATACTATTTCAGTCCATGAGGAGAGGCAATTTGGGGTTTAAAGCCACTTTCAGGATTATTTCACTTATATCACGACTGCTAGTATTATGGCAGGGAGAAAGCCCGCAACGTCATGTGGCTATGCATTGCGGTGAAACCTGCGAGCTTCGGCTGGAATGCAGGGTTTTAAAATTGTTTAATTTTAGAAGCCGAAAATAAGTATCACTAGACCATAACACCTTTTCTGTCTGCATTAACAGGTATTTACTTTCTTCACACTTAATATTGATTCTGGTAAAGGAGAGACGCTCTAGCTAGCCATGGGTCGAAAGACTAACGTGAAGTTTCAACCCTGCTTCTTTGTATATTCACAGATTGACCAAAACATTAAAGAACCTATGAAGACTTCTATAAAGGACGAGTATGAAGGTTTTAACGGCACGAACCTTGCCAGTTTAGGATGGAACTTCGCCATGGTCAATGTGAGTAATTTAATAAACAATGTGCTCAGTAGCAATTCACTCCCACCCAGTTGACAACTGTAAATGTAGATGACGTCATTGTTCCAAGGTGTGCTTGAACTCTATCATGGCTTAACTGTTTCATCAGTTCCTTCTCATGTTTTACCGCTTCAGAAATTAAAAGATAACTTCCCTTTTATTTGATAATTGTTGCAGGGATAACTTAACCTGCGAGTCCTGCTTCATTTACTCACAAAATTTGAAAAGGACTCATATAAATTTTAACTGCGAGTCCCTGAGATGCAAGGTTTTTATTATATATATACTAAAAGGATTACTATAGGGAGGGACTCACTTTTTCTGGGACTCATAAGAGCTTGTGATAGTGAGTTCCTGTACTCTAAAAGTCATATTTATAGATTAATCACTGTTTGAATATATGGCTGATTTATCATCTGTCTTCAGTTCAAGTGTTGTGGAGTCGACAACTATACAGACTTCAATGGAGCCTCGAAGTGGGTAAAAACATACACGCCCCCTAGCGGCGGTGGAACCTTCAACCTGCAGGCGCCCATCACGTGCTGCAAGTTGAACGGGACGTTCCCCAATATACAGCTCCCCACAAGTTGGCAGTGCGCTGTCCTCCCCACCCCTGAACTCTCCAACATTGACAAGGTGAGCGGAGTTCCAGATAGACGGGCTCTATTACCTGTAACGTTTACTCTTGATCTGTTTACAGCTGTTCCGAAAGTTTGTTCACCTTAGTGCAAATATCATGTACATTGTAAATTGACGTTCATAGTAACGTCAATAAAATTACACCACACACAATAACAATGAAACATCATTTATCACCCACAGGAGATTTCGCTTGTATGGGATTAAGCGATATCTCCGAGGAGATATCGTTTTGGCAGTAGATTTTGCACAATGCCCAGTCACCGTCAACTACATGACATCACAATGCTTTTACGTCATCGAGTAATGACATCACAATGCTATGATCTCATCGTACAGGAAGTCATATGACAGAGTTGTGCTCAGAGATATACACTATTTTTATTTAAACTTAATAAGAATGATTTTGGATGATAAATAGAATCTCACCCTCGTGTCTTCTGATATCAAATATATCAACACTCGTTGATAAAAGTCAAAATATCCTCGGCAAGCCTCGGATATTTGTAACTTTTATCAACTCGTGTTGATGTTTGATATCAGAAGACACTTGGGTGAGATTCTCTATATATCCATGATATATATTATAATTCTCTATGAGTGTCACGACAGTTATGCATGTTTATGAAATTTGGCCTGAAAAAGACAGAAGGGGTCAAATTTGGAAAATTCAAATTTCTTTAATTTTCGAATAAAAGTTTTCATAATGACTAAATGAGAACAAAATTATCACACATACATTGATTGAGTATACGAGAAATATATGATGCATTTTATACCCAGTTGATCACTTACAGAATATTCTATAGAAGAAAATTAAAACTGAAATTTAGAAGAAAAAAATACCCCTGTTCCCTAAAAAAAGCTGTTTAATATGAGATATCAAATCAGATTATATTATGGAACACTCAACTGCCTTTTTATAAAGAAAAAATGCAAAATGATAGGTCTAGTTTTCGCGTTGATACGATGCTTCAAGGACATGTCAAATTAAATTATATTTGCACTAAAACACACAAGTAGATGTAGGATGTGTTTGGAATGTCGCTACCCTCGACATGTTGTCTAAGGAAAGCATCATATTGCCCATATGAGAAGATGGACACATGACAGTAAAGTTACACATTTTCCTGGTTTTTGATTGGCTGTTACAGAAAACAAACAATTTCATTGATTGCCGGAACTAGCCTACTTCAATCAACTTTCTTACTTTGCCCGAATGGTATACTTTGGGCTGTAATTTGCATTGAATTTAAAACAAGTTTTATTTGTTTCCCGTAGTGCTGACGGTTGTAATGTGCGTTGAAGCAGTTGGGTTTTCCGAAACGATAAGTATTTACTATGCGCTTGCAGTTGCAAAGAATGCAATGGATTGTATTCGAATAAAATTACGTCATGGGCGCGAGTGTCTATGACGTCACAATGTCGAAGGTAACATCAAAGGTTTGCTTTTGAGCCCCGCAAACCTCTAAATATTATTATCCGAGGAAGTGTGTCAAATAACTTTTACGAAACGAATGTTAACTTTTGTATTTCCCGAGCGAGAGCAAGGGTTATACACATATTCGCACGAGGTTCGTAAAATTCACTTGAATAACACAGTGTAATAACTTCTTTATTAACCGCACTATTGTCGCGTAAAATCAGGAAAAAGCCCACTTCTCTTGCAGTGACGTTACGAACAATCGTTCTATGACGTCAAAGTAAAACGTTGAACTGATAGCAGTGGAAAGAAATACAAAACTTTCAACAATAACAACAACGGCATTTATCATTTAATGTAAAACACATTTTGTCATTGACACGTCTGTTAGCGTTTAATATTCGCGTTGTCTTACTTTGGATTGACATAAGAGTGATAAAAACAATAACCAACTCGTTAATGTGTCATTTTCAGTCACTCGTTAGTTATCGTCTAAATATATGTGTTTTCCCCAGCATAGTTGGCTTCATGTGATGTTCATGTTTTGATTGGTTGCAGGGTTGTTACGACGCCATCTGGGACATCCTGAACGACAACACGGATATCATGATTGGGGTAGGAGTTACCGTCCTCGTCGTTGAGGTAAGGCATCGTTTAATCGTATTCCCGCTGAAGTTTTTGCAGGGGGGAGATTAGGCTCATTGAGACAAAAGCAAAAAAATAAAAGAACACATGGAGCTCTCTTATTCATTGATATTAGAAAAACATGACAAACAATTATAGCCGGGATAGAACTTAACATTAGTAGTCCTTCAGCCGGAGGCTTGTAAAAATTACCTTGGGCTATCGAAATGTGGATACTGCTAGCCCTGTGGGCCAGAATAGTTTCTGAATCACTTTGGAATACTCGTAGCAAGAAATAATTATCTTATGTTTACAAGAAACAAGGGCAATAAGTGTGTCGTTCAAACACAGAAGTTTAGATTTATCAATACGGAGCAGACTTTATAGGCTGGTGCGCCTAACGTTGGGTTAGTCAAAATGAGAACAACTAGCCCTAAAGAGTGCCGACTACCATATGTTTCAAGTTAATTTCTACCCCTGATTTGTAGTATTTTTGTAAAGCGGTTCATCCATATTGAATAAAGTCGCCATGGTAACACCTCTACCATTACCGGTTATACACAATTGTGAATGTTCACTTGCAGATTTGTTCAATATCTTTCAAGAAATACAATAATCGACAAAAACACAATTACGAATAGAATAAGAGTCACGAACATTCATTCTTCTGGGAAACTTATTATAATTAGGAGATAAACATTAAACATACTTTGTTTGAAAATCACCGGCATATAAAACGAAATTATTGTAGCTCTAAAGTTTATTTGAAGCCGAACGAGAAGAAAAGTATTATTTGATTTTCAGTGGTGAAACATGGCGTTTATCGGTTAAAATAAAATCCGCCTTTCACTGAGTGAAATAACATGTGAAATAACATGTTATTCTCCCTAGTGAAATAACACTTTCAATCATATGACGTCATCGTTACAAGAGGATAACGGCAGTAAAGCAAGGCGGCCATGTATTATCCATTTATAAAAATTAACGTCATGTACCAACTATGCATGATTAGTTCAATCTGATAAATAGAACATTTGACACTTCAATGACAAACACCCTCTATGTATCCTAACGTCTGTTTGCAGTTACTAATGATCGTGTTCTCCTGTGTGGTGTGCTGTGACCGGCGGAAGGATGAAGATAACTTCGCCTATGATTACTAGAACTTCATCGGACTGCTTCAACGTTACAACAACGTTACAACAACGTTACAACTTGTCCTGTTTAACGTTACATTAACGTTTTATCATAGCTGTTTCGAGGACGTTATACCACCGTTTATTCTACCTATTATCAATGTTTATTTGACGTCATACGAAGTTCTCTCATTGTTTATTTGACGTATTACCACCGTTTATTCGACCTTCTAACACTGTTTATTTGACGTTATACCGCCGTTTATTCTACGCTCTTACAATGTTGCTCTAACAATGTTGCTCTAACAATGTTTATTTGACGGTAAACCATCGTTTATTCAACGTTAAATAAACGTTTATTTAACGTTTATTTGCCGTTATACCATCGTGTATTCCACGTTACCTGTTATTCGACATTTGCTCATCGTTTAAATATTAATGGTATAGCAACGATGACTTTCGTTGAACGTTCTGTCACTTGTTCACTAACTTAACACTCAACCCTACATGAAGGGGATATTAGTCTTGTATATTGGTTACGTTACGTTTGAGTCAACGCCAGAAGAGGTTTTCATAAATTTACACATTAAGTTAACACCAACTGAACTTCAGCGTTATATTGACATTACCTAACGCTACGTCCCATCAATCTAGATTAACTTTACACTCAATTCTCAAAATAACTGTTTGTATTTGCTTCATTAGCGAGTAGTACAATTTTAAACTACTAGCAAAAACACAAGATGATGAGATGATGTTGAGTTAATCCTAATCTATGTTTATTGTTCAGTAGCAAAAGTGGCATTTTAAAAACGTCACTGGCACATGCTAGTTACTTTGAGGCTAAGTCCTGATACTTTCCATCTTACAATGGATTGTGTTTAATGTCGTGAAACATGTTACCTGCAAAACGTTACAATGAGATACATATAGTGCTAAGTGTGCGGTAGGACGCCAATCCTCCTTGAAAAAAATCTGTCCTTGATGCATAAAAACGATTATCTGTGGTCGTCGGAACGACCCAACGCACAACGCGTTTCTGGAGAATTGTGAATGACGTTTCTGAAAGGCTTGTTTTCTCGTATCGATGTAAAGAGTTGGTAAATGTATAGCGTCAACTTCTACTCTACAAAGCATCCTTCTCTTGTCTTTTGAGATTCTGAGTTGTACTTTCTGCAAAGACATAAACTAGCAAGTAGGAAAGGGCCTGTACTTTCAATAATATTTCAAAATCTGAGTAACGATTCTAGGGCAAAGGGACCTGGGTGAGTTTGGACTAGCTTTCTACCTAGGATGCGTTGGTTCCATAAGACAAGTTGAACTTCATCGAATGTCATTCAGTATAGCATCGTATTTGCCCTCTCTCTGTTGTATTTGTGTTTTTATATCTTTGTTATTCATCTATATTCTGACAGTAAGTATTGACTAATTATTTTAATGAATTTTGAGGAACCTTATAATTATGAGAGTTGATACAATACAGCATTCAGCCAGTTCATGTATATATAAATGAAATAACTTTGTACAGGTTCAAGTATTGTATGTGTTATTATCTGTGATATGTATGATATCTGTTTGTACTGTCCATTTGTCAATCTATGATTATACTGTCCATGTGTCAATCTATGAATACACTGTTCATTTGTCAATCTATATGTTATCTGAATATTCTGTTCATTTGACAATCGGCCAACTTCAATGTCGGATAGTATAAACGATTATATGTTTGTTGAAATAACATGAAATAACATTGAAATAAAATTGACTTGGTTTTTAAAATGTGTAGATGACTTCACTTCTTTTTTTTAAAAGTAGAAGAAATGCCATTCGGCTATGCAGTTATAGATTGGTGTTGAAGTCAATACTATACACTTAATTACTCATGATGAGTTATTTATGTGAAATACCTGTTTTTCTGGAACCGAGAAAACAATATTGACCAAGTCTGCAGTTAATATTTTATAAATTTCTCGGTTCCATAGTTATTGACCGAATTCAATAATCAAAAAGTCAAAATTATTGTATTATGTATTTAATACAGAAAAGAAAGGAAAACAATAAAATACACTCAAAGGTTGTTTTTTTCTTGGACAACGGTCAAAAGACGTCATCAGCCTGATTAAAATTGACGGTTTTCCGAGGAATACAAATTGCAAAATAGTGCATCTACCGGGATACGAACTCATGTCGTTCAGGGGTGTCCTCAGACCTTGTGGAGAGGAATCCACAGAATCTGTTCGTAGCATGTACATGCATTATTTTGCAAATTTGATTCCTCGGAACAAGGTCGATCAGACTGAAAACGTCATGAGTAGCCGTCAATAAAGTCAATAATGCTTTTGGTCGGACTCGGCCTAGAGTGAATAATGCTTTTCTGTCGACGGTCACGGGATTACGACCGATGACATCGCTAAAAATTGATGTATTGAGATTGCCGACCCGACCCGTTTATAAAGGGACAAGAGGACAACCCCCTCTTAAAGTGGCAGTAGCACGTTTTACCGCTCAAATAAGTTGATGAAATTTATTTGAAAAATAATGTGACAAATTTATAGTAAAACATCCTTTTCACTTCGGAAAATCAAGTGTGGAAACGAGTGTGCATGATTCGGTAAAGCTATGGGAATCGTTTTTGTAATTCGAAATTATAAAATGTGTTCACATTAAAATGACTGTTGTGCAATTTGTGCTCTATACGGAACACCGTTATTACCATTTAATTGGTTTAATTGATGTTTACCGTCTAAAGTAAATATAAATGCCATAAGCTATCATTATAAAATGGAAATTTGAAACATTAAAATTTGCAAAAAAACGTGCTACAGCCCCTTTAAGGATTTGTAAAAACGTAATGAGATTGGCCATCACAGCATTTTGTTTTATTTCATTGAAATCAAGATAAGATTGCTTTAATTAAACATATATAACTGTATAATTTAATTACCTGTTTTGACGCAATTTTCAAATTTTACAAGTGTATTCATTCATTTAGTAACATTCAATATCATCCTGCGCTCATCTAACCATTGTATCGACATAGTGATGCTACACACTGTAGAGTCGTTTAATTGGATGTGCTTTAATATCGAGTGTTTCCTCCTTGTGCATCGAAACACGCTCAGACTGCGCATGGATAATGATAATGACGTCACGTGGAATCTGAAGCCATGCACGAATCAGACACATTTCAAGTTCTTGCTGCGTTGCTAAAATTTGACCACAGTCACCATTTAATTCATTTAAACTACTACATATAAATATTATTGTATATTACCCATACAGGGTAGTATTTTTCCTGTATGTCACATGGGAGTTACACCTTTTTCTGGCTTTTGATTGGCTGTTAAAGAAAAAAAACGATTTCATTGATTGTCGGAACTAGCCTTCTTCAATCAACTTTCTAACTCTGCCTAAAAAAAAATGAAGCTGAAAAGCTGTTTACATGGATGTGGATCTAGATTTTTATATCTATTTCATGAGGAATGGTGACATTGAAAACACACATTGAACTTAAACCTTGTATAGAATACGAAACGACAAACGCTATAAATAAAGTTCATGATTAATGACCGATTTTGATAAAGTTGTCGCCTTTTCCTTCGCTTTATATGACAGATATAGCACTCTCACTAGGTTTTGCCATCAAATCATCCTCTAACTACAAGTATAAAACTCAGCTGGCGTCATTCTATTGTTTTCCACCGTTCTAAAACTAGTCAGAAAGGACTTGGACGATACCACGATACTCCGCTCCCATTGTAAAGTGATATGTTTTCAGTTGAGTTCTTTCTACGGATATATACACAAATAACTTAATCAAGCAGCACCTCATATTTTAGATGTGTGTGACGATGCCCAACCACTGTGAAAATCTTGTGAAATTAATCGAAGAAATGCTGTTATTTTATGAGAGTGCATCATCTTAGCTAAACATAAAGACAACGCTGAATACAATGTGTAAAATGTATCTCATTATATTGCCAAATGAACATGAACAGTGGTTTTACTTGAAAACTCACTCCTGTACAACTATTGCTCTGTGAACTTCAAAAACGATGAGAATGTTTGTTAAGCAGTTGGACAATGTTCTTTGTTGTCTTAAGGAAACAAATGACCATCACGTTATCAATAACGGGTTTATCCGCTACGTGCCCGGATGATTGCTTCAACCTTCCCCCACGTCATTGTGGTGAGTCTCTTGATTCGCTGCAGAGGTAACAGCTGCCACTCATGATGTATAGCTACTTCTAAACCGACTAAATGCTGTTCTGGTGGGTCCATGGCTTGCACTCGACGTCCAATCATATCCCAAATGTGTTCCAGTGGATAGGTATCCTGGCTCATGGCAGGCCATGGAAGTTTGGATACTGCATTCAATGCAGAAAATCAATCACAAGTCGAGAACGGTGAGGCTGATCATTATCATTCATGAATACAGGACAAGTGGCCACTGGATGCCAGTCAAAAGGTGGCACAAGAACAGGCTGCAGAATTTCCCGGATATAACAATTGCCATTGAGATTACCTCTCACAGTTACCAAATCGAGCTTACGATCATGAGAGATGCATCCCCAGACCATTACAGGTCCACCAACGAATGGGACTGATGCTTGGATGTTCTTTGGTGCATATGCTGTGTTCTACGCTGGCGCCCGTCTGTGACGTGTAGCAAAAAGCGACTTTCATCTGACCAATAAATAGCTCTACAAGACATTCCGGTGGAACTCATTCCAATAATTTGCCATCTTTTTGCTTCAGTGAGTCTCCTTCGAGCCATGTTCAGAGGTAATGACACAATCATTAAATTTTGAAAATTTCCAAGATTTATACTGATTTCAAGAAAGATTAAAAACTGCAATTTCAGAAATTCCTGGGTAGTGTGCTTCACATGCATTGTGGGGTGTGAGTGTGTGACCTCACAGAAAACCCGAACACTGTTGGGAGGAAATGCAGTTCCATACCATTACCATCTAACAATACATTTTCGTTACTATGTATATTTGTATCACTGAAAATATTAGGTGGTGCTTAATTAAGTTCATTGTGTATAGAACGCACTTTCTACGGGATATAGAACGCACTTTCTACGGGATATAGAACGCACTTTCTACGGGATATAGAACGCACTTTCTACGGGAGATAGAACGCCTTTCTAGGGGAGATAGAATTGATACCGAAGGAACAATTTTACCAGTGCCCACAACATATCACTTTACAAAGGGAAATTACGTGTCATATATTTTAAATATACCATCAAACCAAAAACAACTCAAGTCATTCGGGTTATTTTAATTCTTAAACTGCTTACAATGAACAATTTAATGAAAATGAAAAGGAACGCTTGTTGTCCCCATGAGCGACGATCTCAGGGACATCAGCCGACGTTTCGCCAGCACCCTTGGACGTTTCGCCAGCACCCTTGGACGTTTCGCCAGCACCCTTGGACGTTTCGCCAGCACCCTTTGACGTTTCGTCACCCTTGACGCTTGTAGCATCTTACTGCCGAACTTCGGTGTCCTGTAAAGAAAAGTTCATCATGAATGTCTGGTTTGAAACGGGTACAAACAGCTTATATCCTAAAGTGTAACTAAAGAATTTCGGTGAATATATTTAGTGAATGTAAGAAAGCCGCGTTATCAGCATAAATTAACTAGACAATGAATGACTATTTATGAAAATACGTGAAGAGTAGAGATAGCGAGATGTTATTACAAGAGGACAGTGTATTTAGATGGTCATATTTTCACATGAGCTCCTTCTTAAAGGGGCAGTAGCACGTTTTTTTGCTCAAATAAGTTGATGAAATGTATTTGAAAAATAATTTCACCAATAGTAAAACATCCTTCTCTCTTCAGAAAATAAAGTTTAAAATGAGTGTACATGTTTCGGTAAAGCCATGGGCATCGTTTTTGTAATACAAAAAAATAATTTGTTTTCACAATAAAATGGCCGCCATGCAACTTTTGCTTTATACGCAACATAGTTTTTACCACTACAGGTAATTGGTTTGTGTAATAAGATGTGTTACCCTCTAGAGTTAATTTAAATGACATAAACAGTCATTATAAATGGGAAATTTGAAAAAATTAATTTTGCAAAAAACGTGCTACTGCCCCTTTAAATCAACAAATGTATATGTAAATACCTGTTTGCTCGCATATCTGCTGCTCGTCAATTTTAGCATCATATAGTCTGGTAGCAGCAGTTACTCTCAACGAGTGGTTGGTTTTCTTGACAAACAATGCCAACAATGCCACAAATCGTTCGGTTGTCGTTAATGATGTTAAATGTGCTTATTTGCTAATATTTAGTGCTTCGTTGACATGAATACATACATATATAGATCATCTGGAAACATAAATTTCGTTGCATATTGTTTATTTATAGTTGTTTAGTGTTGATGACGTGAATTTCTTGTCAGTTTGAATGCCGTCAATTCAGACATGCGCAGAAGTGATTATTTGTGCCTATACCCTTAACGACCGTCTTGATGGCGTTAATGCCCACTGGTGCCTCCATGTGCCAACAATCGTCCTTCACATTCTTGAGGGTGGAGAGATAGAACGCATCGCTCTTGTTTGTAGTCGGGCTGACGATGTAAGCATGAGTGAAATTAAGTTAGTCGTACAGTCAAAATTATTACAAAAGTTATAACAGTCTTGTTTGATGATTACAGTTATATAAAATTAGATATTTAATTGACAATGATTCTAATAATCCATATAAAGAAGACTTCATTAGCCTTCCTTCTTTCTATCTGTTAAACATTTAAACTTGATATCATGCTACCTTTAACTACAGCTATCTGTGAGATTGTCAGTTTCTACATATTTTACGAACGCTTCGTTCAATATGACAAATTCTTTTTTGGTCAGAAACAAATGTACCAGCATCTGTACTGTATTGAAACCATTGAATTTGTAATATGGGTCATGGCCTTATATACTGAATAAAATTGTCTTTCTGTCTCTGTCATTAATCAAAGTTTTCAATCAAAATGGAAATTTGCTTCTTGATTTCATAAGTACCAAATAACTCACCATAATGACTTCAATACTTCTGCCTTGTTATCCCCCGCCGCGCGTTTAGCGCGAAGCGGGGGATATAGTATTCGGCTGCGTCCGTCCGTCCGTACGTCCGTACGTACGTCCGTACGAAATGGAATAACTCAAATACTATTCACTGGATTCTTTTCATATTTTGCATATGGGTTCATCATGGGAAGAGTAATGTTCCTACAGAGGTTTGTGACCTTGACCTTCATTTCAAGGTCACGACGAGACTTCGTCATTTTACCCTTGTCAGCGGGATATCACAAGAACCATTCACTGGATTCTCTTCATATTTTACACATAGCTTCTCCAAGGTAAGACAAAGGGCTGATTAGATTTTGGTAACCTTGACATTATTTTCAAGGTCACTACGGAACTTTGAATTTCTCGACATGTTAATGTACATGTAAAGCTTGTCAGCGGGATATCTCAAGAACCATTCACAGGAATTCCATCATATCTTACACAAAGCACCTCCTAGGGAAGACGATGGGCTGATTAGATTTTGGTGACCTTGACATTATTCTCAAGGTCACAGTGGAACTTTGAATTTTTTTACATGCTAATGTACATGTAATTCTTGTCAGCGGGATATCTCAAGAACCATTCCCAGGAATTCCATCATATCTTACACAAAGCACCTCCTAAGGAAGACGATGGGCTGATTAGATTTTGGTGACCTTGACATTATTCTCAAGGTCACAGTGGAACTTTGAATTTTTTTACATGCTAATGTACATGTAATTCTTGTCAGCGGGATATCTCAAGAACCATTCACAGGAATTCCATCATATCTTACACAAAGCACCTCCTAGGGAAGACGACGGGCTGATTAGATTTTGGTGACCTTGACATTCTCAAGGTCACAGTGGAACTGATTTTTTCAACATGATAATGTACATGTAAATCTTGTCAGCGGGATATCTCCAGAACCATTCACAGGAATTCCATCATATCTTACACAAAGCACCTCCTTGGGAAGACAAAGCGCTGATTAGATTTTGGTGACCTTGACATTATTCTCAAGGTCACAGTGGAGCTTTGACTTTTCCGACATGTTTGACAGTCGATTTTGCTTATTTTGACATTATTTTTCAATTTTGAAGTTTTAATTTGCGGCGGGGGATTATGTCACCTTAGTGACAACCACTTGTTGTACTTCAATCCTCCAGAGTTCGCTTTCGACACATCTCCACGGTACAGGAGTTACCTACCTACGTCTAGTTGAGCGTCAGTGAATGGTCCGGGGATTTGGGGCTTCGGATACCTGCGAAGCGTTCGATGTTCCTGACCACCTCTCAGCGCAAACTGCAGACCATTTAAATAGAGCAGCGTGTCTCGTAACTGGTCCGGGTTTGAATCCCCTGTATGCCCTTTTCCCACATCATTTCTTCCTCATCGAACGTGATAGGTTCGCTCTGTCGGCGAGAGGCGGGATAATTCCTTCATGGCCGCGTCTAATGCATTGATAGTTTCTTTAAATATCTCATCTTCAAAGATATTGAAAAACTTTCCCTTCAAACGAAGTAGCTCTGGATTCTGCAAATCATTCCATACAGACTCTGGGATTTCGCACTTGTTCTATCTGCCCCCACCTATATCCCCTCATTCTTTCTCCACTCACAAAGAAATCGTTTTCGTACCTTAACCAATACAGATAAAAGATAACTTCGGCCCGCAGGTTCTCCCTCTCCCTCATGTTTACATTTTCAACCAAAACCTCGGGAGAGTGTTATATCCTTTACATAAATAATAAGATTTCCTACAATTATAATTAGAGTACGATAAATCTGTATGGATGTGTGATGCTGAATTTGATTGTATAACTGAGTGAATACACAAGTTCATGTTTAATGTTATTTATCAGTTATTATAAATCATCATATTGTCTATTCCAAGTAGCTTCCCATATACGGATAGGCGTAGGAATACGTTGTCGTCTGCTAGACGTGGTCCGGCTATAATATAACAGATATTTGTGATTGTCAACTTTCTTTTGGACATCAGTATATTTAAACACTGTAATACCCACAGATTTAAACTTACACTTTACCACTCCCAGTGCGTGGTTGACAGACTTAGCTATATCTATTTTCTTACCAGTATAATTCAAATCCAAATTCTCTTCAAGGCCAAAGCCCCAACGTAATAGTGTATAATCAACACATTCATCACCAATCATAAAGTCAAAATTCGATCATAAAAACTGCTAAGGACGATAATATTATACTTGTGACGTCATCCTATTGTTCCATCGCTCCATTATTATTCAGTATTGGATAGTTACCCATCACATCATATCTTTTAAGTATTAATTCAATTTCTTTAACTTTTAAAAGTAATTTTGAAAAGAGAAATAATTTAAGTGTAATTTAAGTAGGTTAATAACCTCGTTACCCTCCATTCCTTAAAAATAATAGGCCTCGGCCCTTCGGGTCTTGGCTACATTAATTTTAAGGAATGGAGAGTAACTCGGACATTAACCTTTACTGAATGACCTTTGTTTTCTGAGTATTAACCGAAATTCGCCAGCGAGAACACCAATCAGCAACCACATCCAGTTTATTTTGGAGACATAACTCGTCAGGAGCAATGAGTGCAATGTCATCTGCATACAAACTGTACGTCCAGTAGTCATATCCTGAAGCAATGTTTCAAATAATGCTTTAGTATTGTGACGCGCGCCAGCTGCTGCAGCGAATTTTGCGGGTTTTCGATCAGAAATTACTACTTTCACCTTTTATTGAGTATACCCTTTGCCATATGTGTGACCCAAGTAGTTTTGCTTATTATTTTGCCGAAAACGTCGTTCATATGTATTTTTACATCCTCGATAATCCAGCGCTATTGTTCCGATAAATCTACACACAAGCGCTGGAAAACAGTAAGGGTATTTATCCCTAACCTAGTTACCTCCCTTTGCAATGACTCAGCGAAACGCTTGCTTTCTAACAACCAATGAGATCACTTGAAATCAAGGGTGAAATAACAAGCACTCTCGCGCAGGATCTTGGCTTTCGCAGATGATTGGGAATGCCTGGTAGCACAGGGATTTTAATAATTTACCTCCACCCGTTTTGATGGACATGAATACACCCTTCTTCTCGTACAGACTTCTTAAAACTTTTTTTTGAGTTTCTGTCAGGTTTTCTACGCTGAATTTGTTACAAACTTTATCGTAATCGAGTGAGTCGACCGCCGCTATGTTAGTTTCTATAAACAGCGGTAGTGATGCGTTTTGATTGCTCGAGTTGTTTACGCAGATAGTGTCTGCGTTTCGTTTCTGATTGGATAACATGGACCCAAGAGGAGGTAATTAGGTTAGGGATAAATACCCTTACTGTTTTCCAGCGCTTGTGTGTAGATTTATCGGAACAATAGCGCTGGATTATCGAGGATGGTATTTTTAGAGCTGATTCTTAAAATTAATTTTTAGAAATGATTTTGCTCTTGATTGAAATGCGTCTCAGAAATGGTGTTACATTATTTAAAAATAAAATAGCCATTTTGAAATATTCCATTTGTGTCAGCCATACACAACGCTGTCGTTGCGCAATCGCTCCTCGTTTGAGGTAAATAGAGAATAGATTTTCTGCGGCCCCACATTGAATGCACTGGATTGCCGGTTAAGCGCATGGTGAAGGTATTTTCGGATCGACTCGAACCTGTGGGATTTTGGGGGGTATCGCGCTCGTGTCGGAGCGTCGTTAATATGGTAACCGTAATCGGCGGCTGCATGCGCAAGCATTGCAAGCGTTGCGTCGGATCGTATCGTAAGTTCGGATCCACTGTATTCGTCACCACAGGTTTTCTTGATTTCGGATTTTTACAATGAACTGGCGCGATACTTCCACAGGAAGTAGTAGTTGAAATAAGGGACGAACAATGAGTTCTGTCTACTTATTTGCTTCTTGAAGTTTGTTAATCATTCATTACATACAGTGTTGTGTTTATTTTTAATATGTATGTGACAAAAGGCGAAAACGAAGAAGCAGCGCCTTTCTTTGTCTAGGGAAAAAAACACGTCTCCTGCTTTACTTCCTTCTTCTCATCTGGTATCAAGAAACACAGTAACTCTGGTCGGCTGAATTAATACACAAAGGGATGGTGTCATAATCATACACATTACATAATACATACATATGGAGCTCTACAGTGTAGAAGGTAGACACAATTTAGGTAGAAAGTTAGGTCATTTCAATTTTGATATTTACTTAGAAACCTATCAGGGATTTAGTCTATTGTTTCGTAGGTATCTTGTTTTCTCGTAATAACCCCTCATTATTATTTCAGTCGGTTTTTCTTCTGATAATAACCACGTATGAGGTTTTTATTGTGAAAGTAAGTTATTACTTTTGATAGTAAGACCTTAATTGAGACTAAGATTTATTTTTCGACAACAATTATTATCGAAAAGAATACAAATATAACTTTTTCAGAGTGTAGATGGCGGGAATCGAACTCGATACACGTTGCTCTTTAAACCAGACGCTCTACCTCCACGCTACCGAGGAAGCCGAAAAAACTGTGTAGATTTCCTCTATTTACAGTCACACTGTCTCTGCCTCTATATAACGCTAGTCCGGGAGACATACTCTTTATAACGCAGAATTTGGGAATCAAACATTAAAAAATGTAAATTTTGACATTTGACAGTAATAACATTTAAAAAAACACTACCCTTCATTCTTCTGCTGTAAGAAAACCTCATGCATATTGCGCAAATCATGATTTTTTCAATATGCATGGTGAATCCTTTACAGAACATTTTCTCACCGAAATTAACTTAATGTACACTTTATTCACAACTTCATGTAAAGCAAGCTGTGTGTTTGTTGCGCTATGTCTATTGCAGTCACAAATTGTTAATGTCAATGTAGTATTACATCTGCTATTGTTAATTCAGCTTGCCGGTGACGTGGAGTTAAACCCAGGGCCTGTGTCACGTGCAGATCATGACAGATCACTTTCAATTTTCCATCTCAATGTTCGAAGTTTTCGCAACAAGCAGAAATATTTGTCCGAATATCTTTCTGACTACGATGTTATTTGTCTAACTGAAACCCATTTAGATTCAGATGTTAACACCAACGTGCTAAAATGGGAGAATTTTCATGACCCTATACGGAAAGACAGAAATGCATTCGGGGGTGGAGTTATAATGTACATCAATCAAAGTCTCAGTTTTAGTAGATTATGTCATATTGAAAACATCAATGACGAATCTATATGGGTAAAATTATCACTCCCACAAAAAGCGCTAGTGTTGTGTGTCACCTATAGACCCCAATACCAGACTCTAGAATACTGGAGTAGACTTGATAATAGCATTGAGACTGCATTAGACATTTCAGATAGAATTACCCTTCTTGGCGATCTTAATGCAAACCTATTAGCGAAAAAGAACAATCACCTGCATGATTTGATAGCTAGAAAAAACCTACAAAATGTAATTAAAGAACCAACAAGGGTAACGCACATAACGAGCACACTGCTTGATCCCATCATTATATCTGAAGATGTTCATGTTTTAGATAGTGGTGTTATTGATATGTGTAACAGTATTAGTGATCACAAAGGTACTTATATCACCGTAGATGCACATGTGAATACCAAGTTAGCCTACAAGAGAAGTGTATTATGTTATGATAGAGGTGATTATGAAAAATTAAATGCTAATAGTATGATAAATGAAACCGATTGGACTAACATGTTTAGTAATTGCAATGACGTAAATGAAGCCTGTGCTGAATTTTATGTTTATCTCAATAGATTTATATCATTATGTATACCTACAAAAACAGTTACTATTCGACCAAATGATAAACCTTGGTTCAATTCAGAACTTCGCAGGGAATGTAGGATAAGAAATAGGATGAGAAAGAAGGCTCAAAGGACAAGCCGTCAAATAGATATTTTGGCTTACAAGAAACAAAGAAATAAAGTTAATAATATGAAATGCTATGCAAAAGATTCATTTTATGCCAGTCTTACTGATGAGTTTTTATCTGATATGTATTCCACTAACAAACATTCTTATTGGAAACTACTTCGATATTTGATAAAAAATGCTGGCTCAGTCAAAAGTATTCCATCCTTAAGACAAAATGACACTGATGAAGATCCAACTTTATTCACTGACATGCAAAAAGCTGATAGACTTAATCAGTATTTCCAGTCCATATCTGCTATTGAAGACGAAAACGCGGAGTTGCCATTATTTGACAGACGCACTGATTATGTTTATGATCATGAAACGATTGAGGTAAATGAAGTGTCTGATATAATCAAATGTTTACATTTAAAAAAAGCTTCTGGGCCGGATAAAATCAGTCACAAATTTCTGAAATATGTTGTGTGTTCAATCAGTATCCCACTATGCCTTTTATTTAATTTGTCTTTAAAAAACAGTGTGTATCCAAGTGTGTGGAAAGAAGCAAATGTAATGCCCTTATTTAAAAAGGGTGACCCCACAAAAGCCTCTAATTATCGACCTATATCTTTGATCAGTTGTGTCGGCAAAGTGTTTGAAAGAGTCATGTTCAAACATCTGTATAATCATTTCAATGCAAATCAACTATTGTATAAATATCAATCAGGTTTTCAATCTGGTCATTCAACTGTCCATCAATTAATTGAAATATATGACCAAATATGTGCGGCTTTAGATGATAAAAAACACTACTGTATGGTTTTCTGTGATGTTTCTAAGGCTTTTGATCGTGTGTGGCACAAAGGTCTATTGTTGAAATTAGAAAAGTATGGAATTAATGGTTCATTGTTACACTGGATAGCTGATTACATAAGTAATCGTTCACAACGCGTGTTTGTTAATGGAGCCCTATCCAAGCCGAGGTGTTTACGAGCCGGTGTTCCACAAGGATCAGTTCTCGGCCCCTTTTTATTTCTTGTATATGTAAATGATATTGCTGATGATTTAGACTGCCTCACACGATTATTTGCTGATGATTCATCTCTTGGCTTGTCTTCTCATGATCGTCTATTCATAGAGACTGGATTGAATTCAAATTTAGAAAGATTGCGAGCTTGGGCAAAGCGTTGGCTTATAACATACAATCCTGACAAAACTGAAGCAATTATTTTTTCCATGCAAAGGGATATTGATGCAATCAATCTCTATTTTAACGGCGTATGTGTTAAACTAGTTGATAGTCATAAACATCTGGGATTAACATTTTCAAGTGATTGTAAATGGAATGATCACATCGATAATATCATTAAACTAACATCAAAAATGATATCTTCTCTACGCAAGCTAAAGTTTTTGTTAACACGCCCTGTGTTGAATAAAATTTATGTAATATTCATTAGACCTCATTTTGAATATGCTTGCGAGGTATGGGATGGATGTGCTCAGTATCAAGCAAATAAATTAGAACAGCTGCAATATATATGCTCACCATGAGTATCTATATTATGAAACAGGATGGGAAACTTTAGCAGAACGCAGGAGAAAGCGTAAACTCAGTCTTTTTTATAAAACACAAAATAATATGGCACCAACGTACCTACAAGATCTTATTCCTGTTAATGTGGCATCAAAAAGTAACTATAATATTCGTAATTCTAATGATGTTTCACTCCCTTTCTCAAGACTAAAATTTTCGTATACATCCTATTTTCCGACAACAATAAGAATGTGGAACGAAGTCCCTGTGGCAATGAGGAATTGTGGGTCATTGAAATCCTTTAAATCTAATATTATCAATAAACATATAGTTGCACCCAAATATTTTGATTTTGGACCAAGACATTATAACATCATACTTACAAAATTACGTTACATGTGTAGTCCATTAAATTATGATCTCTTTCGTGTTGGTATTGTCGATATCCCAAGTTGTTCCTGTGGAAATGTTTGTGAAAATTCCTACCACTATCTATTGGAGTGTAAATTATATACTGCACAAAGAACTGCAATGGTGTCAAATTTACGCAGTATCACTACCTTAAACATAAATTGTGAGTTACTTCTACGTGGCAATGCAGATCTGAATGTTCATGAAAATCAGAACATATTTAAAATCGTTCAAACCTACATTTGTCAATCTAAAAGGTTTTCTTAATTATTGTCACTGTTCCTCTGTTTCCCCTTTTAACTATTGCCTTCTGTCCATCTTGTATAAAGAATGTAAATAATATATATATGTAAACACTTAGGAGAGGGTGTTCTAAGTTGTATAACTTGTACCCAATCCTTTTCTTATGAATAAAATATGTTTGAAACGAAAACGAAAAACCTCAATATACGATAAGCGCTCACATTTATGTTTTACGGTATCTACGTTAGATAAAACACTCTACCTCGGTTATGCTTGGGATTGAAAAAAAAGCTTCGGGGAAGTAAGACCTCAAGCTTGGCTTTCGATCTTACTTCCCGCTCAGCTTTCTTACCTCAGGTTTTACAATCCCAAGCATAACCTCTGTATCGTGTTTTATCCTGCACGTAGTGATTAGTGATAAAACAAAAAGTGGTTTGCAAAAAGTATAAGACATAACAATATTTATCATTTAAAACTGTTAAAAAATTATACTGAATAACAAATATAACGCTGTAGCACGATGATTTTCTCACTAAAATTAAGTGTTCTGACAAAATATATAAATAAGTGTTACGAATAGCTAAATAACAAACACTCCTAATTCAATAAAAAGAGTTAACGATGTTCATTGTATGGAGCGGCCAGTTCAAGTGTGACTGATGTAGCGATACCTTTTTTAAAAATATGGTACACTGATGGAATGAATGGTGAACCCATCATCTGTCTGAACTCTCAAATTCTAATTAGACTTACAAAGACTTCTCACACGAAAGACTCCCACACTACTGTCGCTTTTATACGTCGCACCATTTTCTTCAAATTGGACGTGTTTTTTTTATAAACTTTAATAAAATAAAATGGCACATTTGACAAAAACATGACATGCAAACAAAACGTGCAATCAGCTCCTTTATACATGTTTTTTTGATCGGCAAATATTGTGTTTTGAATCAAAAGCACGCAAGCAACAAGAAAAAGCCCAAAAAGCACATAGGCCCTTTTGGTTCTCAAAAGAACGGACGTCTTGCGTTGAATGAAATAACTTCGGATCAGTGAAGTGTCTCGCGGCCGAAGTACTTGGCAGTCGGATCAAACGAGAAGTGCGAGTTTAAGTCGATTGTTTTAGGAATCCCTCCGCTCATCTCTATAACCTAGGCTGAGTTGTCGGCGCATTAGCAATCTGGGGAAAACGGGCTCGTGGTTTCCTAGATTATATCGGATCCCATACGACAGTGATCGGTCTCAACTGTAATTTCGGATCCAAGACAAAATATGCAGCAGCGGTCGGGAAAACCGACCATCCGCGTGTGTGCTGCCGGTTGCGCTCGGTAATACTCGCGTCTACTTCACAAAGAGGACCGGGAAGTAGTATTTCTAGCACTATTTCGGACAGAACACGAACCTCGCTGTTTGTCGCGGCATAACTTCGGATAGAGTGTGTTTTCTATTCACGCAGCGCAGGGAAACATCGGCTTGCCACACACACACTTCTTGCACTCAAAACGATTAAGAGGTTTACATTACTTATCTATATATATGTACAAAACCCCCTTTATTCAAATAAGTTGACTGAATTAAACATTCATATTGACATTTTATTGTAATGGTACTACTAAAAAACTACGCGGGGTTTTCAAAAACATCATTAATGTTCGACTTTTCACAACATCTTTTATCTTGCAAATTATGTACACTTGGACATTAATTAAGCAACACCCACATTTTTTAACAGCAAAATCGTTCCGATTTGACAGAAGACAATAAATATGTCACGAAAACGTTCATTTAGCATTGTTGACAAGAAAGGTCACTCAAATAAAGGGTTCACCGTCTTTTGGATAATGGCTGTATTTTGGTCTCAAAATCCAAGTTCCATTTTTAAATGAAATGAAAGTTAATATCAGTGTGTTGTTGTAATGTGATTAGTGTCATTCTTTCAAATGCAGTGATTACACTTTACTAAATGACTTTTTAACAAAAGTCACTCGTTAAAGCAGTATGCACCTTCAACGTCACAAGCAATTCAATAATTAGGATTTCTCATTCTGCAGGTGCTAAAGGTTTGCATAAATACCGATGTCTATGAGAACAATGATGCAGTATATATGTTGTATCAAGCTTACAAACCGACCCCGTGGTTAAATATTATGTTTAATCTATTCTAATGATAGTGCGAAAAGTTAAGGAGTCGTCCAACAACCTCATCAGTCTAGTCCCTGTAGCACAGTGGTATCATCGGTGCGTTTGGTGTGCAGGCGTATGGAGGTTTCGGGTTCGAGACGGGTTATTGCAAAAAACATTTGGAGATTGATGTTTGGTTTAACAGTTGTCTTCGAATAGAGTTAGACATAACATACACTAACTGAAAGTTAACATCTCAGTATTATATACAGATATATGAGGAGTGGCATTATTAAGATAATTGCCCTGGGTCGAGGGAAATTACATTAGAATCCCGGGGATTATGTGATAATCCCCGGAATAATACATCCACATAGGAATTATTGAGTATACTGTTATAGGCAGTACAGTGATGTGACGTCACGGGAGGTTTGTAAATAAAGGAACACGAAATGCGGAAACCTTCACAACGAGACTGCGACTGCAAGCAACCATCAACAACTGTTGATTTGTTGTCAGCGGACAGGCCAGACACAAGACCGTCCAATTCAGGTAGACTGTGTGGGTTTCGTTGCAGCTTTAATTGGTCTTGTTTGATTTGTGGCGAAATAATGGCAGGAATATTTTAATAAAACAACTAAATTACATTTTAGATGATTAAATGATTGCGACAAATGTTCCTACGATGCTGATTTTATACAAAAGCTGCTCGATTGACAGGATATTATGTTAGTAGAAGATATTGTCGGTATTATGTACCTTCTTCGACTTAAATTTGTTGATTCATCATTATTAATGTAGGTGTCATTATAAAAAGCCATTTTGGCTCTCCTATCTCATTTAGTTAAGGAATTTTTTAATATGACGATTTCTTATAACGCGTGTTTCACATAAATATGAACAGATATTGTTTGGCTTTAAATTTAGTTTAGTTGGCTTCTTAAGGATGTTCGCTCCTCAAATTTATAGAATTAAACTTTTTTTCTAACTTATATTTTTAAAAGATCAAAGTATATGATTGAAAAATCAGCATTAAAAAATAGGGGGTAGTGTGTTTTTTCTCTCTCGAGATATGACGCCTGAAAGACAGTGGGGTGAAGTACAATTTTAACATGGGAGTCTATGGGAAAATGAGAAAAAAATGAAAAAAACTTTAAAATACTACATTTCTAGTATTAAACTTTTTCTCTTTTTTTGATATGTTACAAAGTTCATTTTACCCTACCGAAATCGATGAAAAAATATTTATGGTAGTGTAGGTTTTTTTAATTGACACAAAATGTTCCTGAAAACCCCCATTTTTAGTCAAATTTAGGCCATTTATGCTGTTTAAGCACTTTTTAGAGGTTCTAAAGTCACATTTTCTTTATCTCATATGTTTTTTAAAAGTATGTAGATGATGTAGAATATCATGAAGTAAATAAAGATGAGAAGAAATCTTTACTTAATCATATTTCATTTTTGAAGTTCAACCGGAAGGAGCGGACATCCTTAAGACAATATGTTACTCTCTTTCAGTCACGTGTATCGCTCGTTGGTTGAAATAGTTTGTATTTTGAATGGCGACGAATTTATTAAAACTATTTAATTTGTTTGATTAAAGTGGTTGGGTTGTTGGTAATTCGGTCATTTACATCACTCTGCTCTGAAGTACAGTAAGTGTTGAGTTATTTCATCGCATTTTATTGTAAAGAAACTATTTATTTTCAAGTTTGTGAATTAATTTTTGATACGATGTAAATGTGGTATATATTAGGTCAACAAAGTGAAATATGCTTTACTGTGAGTAGTGTATTTACGTTTTCCGGAGGAATAACTTGTTTCCTTTGTAGACGTTTACGTCGAACCAAGAACAAAACAGTAATATCCAGTAATTTATTTTACTACTTATTACTCATGAACGTAAATTACCTGGGCGTTTAAAGGGGCAGTAGCACGTTTTTTCGCTCAAATAAATTGATGAAATGTATTTGAAAAATAATTTCACCAGTAGTAAAAGATCCTTCTCTCTTCGGAAAATAAAGTTTAAAATGAGTGTACATATTTCGGTAAAGCCACGGGAATCGTTTTTGTAATACAAAATAATAAATTGTGTTCACAATAAAATGGCCGCCATGCAATGTTTGCTTTATACGCAACATAGTTTTTACCACTACAGATAAATGGTTAGTGTAATAAGATGTTTTGCCCTCTAGAGTTTATTTAAATGACATAAACTATCATTATATATGGGAAATTTGAAAAAAATAATTTTTTGCAAAAAACGTGTACCTTACTTCAAACCAATTCTGGAAATCTAGCATTGTTTGTAGGATGTGTTTTTTCTTAATATTTCTAGTCACTTTGGTATCCAGGTTTCCAACACAAACACATCTTCACCGGTCTCTACCATTTTACAGCATGAAACATTTTTCTCATAAACACCTCAAAACCGATGTATCCAACAAAATTCACACCAAATGCACAAAACTAAACTGACCTCTCGCAGAGAAATTCGTTCACTTCCGTTGAGTCTACGGTGTGCGTTTCCAGGCTATTTTTTACGCGATTTTAAATCAAATAGAATGAATAAAGAAATTATTACCCGAGGAAGCGTGTCATATGACTTTCACGAGATTCGTGCAAAGTTGTGTATAACCCTCGCTCTCGCTCTCGCTCGTGCAATAAAAAAAATTCTTACCCGTTTCGTCATATGAAAAACTTCCTCGTTATAATCTCCTTGTCGTAACTCTTTATTTTTCAGTCGTCATTTTTAGTACCACTCATTCATTTCCTGAGGCTCGGAAATCTGACTGAAGGAGAATGAACAAACGTCTGTGGGAAGAGAGAGGATGCAGGATGTGAGTACCGCCACTAAGTAATATAGAAAACTTTCAGCTACAAACAACAAACGTCTCCCGGTAACGCATTCCATTCCAGAGAATATTGTTGTCCAGTAGTAGTAAACAAACAATTTTTTTAAAAAGAAAAAAACTGAGCCGTAAACAAACAAATCAACAAGGAAGAATTCACATTTCGGATCTGCCGACCAACACTTGACGTGATACATTTTCTCGGATTCCTCACAAAATATGCAGCTTTAATCTCAACAGACGAGTACCGTGACCACATGACAAGAAACATCAACGCGCTCCTTAACGCGTATACTCATTTATCGGATCCAGTTTGTAACTTCGGATCCCCATCACAGCCACGAACGACATTTCTCAGTTTCGGATCTCTGGCGAAAACTGCACGATGGAAGGAATGATCGGAACAACTGGACACTTGTTACACGCTACGCTGGTGTATGGTCGACAACCGGGTCTTTCCCCTTGCTGTGGAAGATTAATACAGCCTAACAGTAACCCGGCTTCTTCTCATAACTTTTCGCTTCAATTTCGGATCGGTTTTAACATTTGACGAGGCCTGCTGCTCGCTCTGCCCCGTGAACCGATGCAGCGGAGTTTTCCTTTGGTCATACACGCTCGCGCTCGTCTTTCCGCGGATTTTCCGCGGATATATGCGCTCTCAGTCGTCAGCCTGCGCCTTACCGGGTTGAGTGAGTGAGGTAAACAGGGACCGACGATCTCTCTCCACCTTTCATAACGCGTTGCATTTATAGAGAATCTCACCAAAGTGTCTTCTGATATGACAGACAGACATATCAAATATATCAACACGATTTGGTTAAAGTTCCGAGGATATCGATATTTGTCCTTGATATATTTGATTGGTACCAGAAGACACGAGGTGAGATGTTATTATCATTCGAAATCATTATGCATTTAGCTTCTTCAGAAGCCATCTCAGTGAGGTCAAAAGCATTGTGACGTCGTCAGCATTATGACATCTAACATTGTTATTTCATCAACCTTTTGACGTCATAGCATTGTCAGCCTTGTGATGTCGTTAACTGATGATGTAGAAGGATTATAACGATAGATATATAGAGGATATACTAAACGACCTTCTATTTGATACGATTTTTATTAAACGAGTTAATGAATGTGTATGAAACGAGCGAAAGCGAGTTTGATACCAGCTCATTCACGAGTTTAATAAAATGGTATTAAATAGACGGAAGTTTAGTATTCTGTTCATTACTCGGCCACCTATAATCCAGAGAAATAGCCAACATGGCTTTGAAACAATTCCCGCAAGTCTGATGCCATTAGGACGACGTTACTTCAACTGTGACGTCATAGCAACAAACTAGTGTGACGTCATACATGCGGCGGTATTACACTAGTAATATTGCCGTATAAATATTACACTGCAGTATCTTACACAGGCTAGTAATAACGCTTGATCTCACACAAGCGATATGTACTGTGGGAGCCAGTTTTGGATGATAAACTAATCTCGTAAACTCAAATACTACATTAAGAACTTCCTTTAGTTAAATATCATATATAAACAACAAGTACTGCCCAAGCTTAGTAAATTGGAAAAAGTATGGCCAAAGGGTCGACACATTGTACTGAAGTCACTGCTGTCTTGTCAAATCATCCAGATAAGACAAACGATGAGTGCCGGAAAAATAGTTTTGAATTTATATGGCAAGATAAAACAGATAGTTCGAAAGAAAGATAATAATATTATCAAAGATATTTAAAAACACGTCCATGTTTATTTTCTACGCATTTGTACATGCGAGGTGAGGTGAATTGGGGTTTAATGTCGCTTTCATTTCTATCAAGGTCGCTAGTATTATTGCAAGGAGAAAGCTCGAAACGTCAAGATGACGGCATGTATTGTGGTGAAACCTGCGAGCATCGACTGGAATTAGCAAACCATAGGTGCAACTCCGCTGAAATTCAGTGTAGCATCGCACCCAAACATTCATGCTTCTCCTAAAAGACCCCGCTCCACTCAACATCAACAAACAATATGACAAACATTTGAGCAATATTGGGACATGCTATGCCAGCACGGCCGTGTTACATCCACACGTTCGAGACATTACAATAACTTCACATTCACAATCTGAGCACATATATATACATCAACATGTGGAACATACATTGAATCATACGTTACTGAAGTCCGACACGTAAAACCAGAGATAAACTTATTGTTAATTAAGAAGAAAACTCTGGAACCGTGTTCCCTCAACGAATGCAGCAGCAACTCAACTGGAGGGTTTACAGTAATAGAATCAATTCCATATGTACAATACAATATATGAAATATAACGAGCTCTTCAGCTCACGAAACAGAATACATAGTCTCATTGACTAGGATAATATAAAGGCTTCTCAGCACATAAAAAATCAGTTATATAGCATATATATTTTAATATAAGATCAAAATGGCAATTTTCAGCAACAGTCAGTACTTCCCGATAACATAACACAATGTATAACGTTTAGCATATGTGACCCCAAACAACACAATGAATGTACCTTTTAAGTGGCCGTAAACATAAGTTTGTAGTCATAAAATGCACTAGCCACCCCTACCCGCCAAATGAGCTAATAATCATAAATGTATATTATCGTGGCTTTCACTCACCACGTTACACATTCGCTAAGAGTGAGTGGCGACAAATAAGTTTAAATTCCAACTTTAATTCATTGAAACTTAATTCAACTTTAGTATCTACTTTTGTATCCTAAAGTTTCAAGAAAAGATCTTTCAATTTAAATTTGTTGGTAAATTTTCGATATGGAAACAATAACGACGGTGTGGTTCGAATTTCATTTTATTGTCTCTGTTCGAAGTGAAACGTCATTCATTGAACATTCGGATCGGATCCCCCGAAGCTCTTCACACCACTCCTATGTCTCACTTCCGTGTGGAGTTTAGATAAGGGGAGGTAATTATTGCAACTTCCTTTCTGTCATCAACATGGTCGACGAAGCAACTAAGACTACTTTAGCACAGATACCGCTCCTAAAAACGAAAGCTAGTCCTCGTGATGGCGAAAACTGGGTGCAACGGTTAAAGGAAGAGTACCAGGCCTTGATTATGGTAAACAAATTTCGCTCAGTACTGAGAAGTTATGACGTTCAACACTGACAACAGAAAATGTATGTCTCCATATGTTTTGTATTTTTTTATACACTGTGTAATTGACAAGGTAGAAAAACTAATTTATTACACTCTCGTTGAAGATACTACTGTTGTGAAACATCGAAATGTTATTCAACACTGTTGTGAAACATTGCACGTGAAAGCGATCGTAGTCGGAACGGGTTGTAGTCAAAAGGGCCGAATGTCAAAAGGGCCGAGAACTTTATAGTCAAAAGGGCCGAAGGAAAAGGTCAAAAGGGCCGAGGTGAAAGTCAAATGGGCCGAGCCATTTAGTCAAATGGGCCGTGTTCCAAGTCATAAGGGCCAAACCAAAAAAATACCAACATATAACATAACAAAAATTTAGGTTTCATCTTCATTTGCCATGCCTATTCATGTGCCAAAACCTGCTTTAGTATGTAATGAAGATATACAGCTGCTGAACAAAAGTTTGTTACATTCACAACACTTGTAACATTTGTTTCATTATTTCCCAAAAACACTTATAAACTTGGTCTTTTCTTCTCATAATTAGGTAGTCAAATCATTTCAAATACAAATGAAGTTAGGAAATTGTTGATACTATGCAGATATTAAGTTAGATTCTGGTTGCACTGAAATAAGTGCTAAAGTTGCAAAGATGAATACGAACATGTATCATCAGTTAGTTGTGGAGAGTTCATTTCTTATTTACATATGAACTTTAAAATGTTTTGAAACATAAATATTGCATATTACCTCAAAACATAAATGTAACAAACTTTTGTTCAGCAGCTGTAGACCCAACACATAAAATGCGATCAACCATGAATACACGATTACTGATTGGTTTAATTAATTAACACGGCCAATTGCTAATACCTTGTTAGTAGCTAATCAATGAAAACAATAACCGGATTAATTGATAATTGCTTGTGTAAACATTGTGCAACTATCCTCATGTTGATTTCTCCTTACTGTCTTCTTAGACACCGTACAAGGGAAAGGAAGGGTTGGAATAATATCTTTCCTTTCTTAATTTTAAAAGGGTGATAGTGTTAATAAAAACTGTGACATTGAGTATTTAAAAATATTTTTAAAAATATATATTTCACCAAACACGCACACATCTTTCCAAGAAATCGATGTCACAATATTATGCATTCATAAATATGTATATGTTTAAAATAATAAAAAATATAATGTTAATACCCGGTATAGAAATTTATCATATTTATATTTTATTTATCAGTAGTGTGACCTGTGACAAAAAGAACTGTGAAATGTGACAAATGAGAGATTCACATACAGCACGGTCTCATTGACTAATAATATGAATATAAGTCTAAAAATAAAACATTAGAGACTAATACATTTGTTGTTTTTTTTGGTTATACGAGTGCATAAACGGTGGAACAATTACAGTCACTAGTCATAAATATAATAATTTTGGTAATGATTGGGATCACTTGGCTAAGTAAAGATATTACAACTATCAACTGTAGGTTGAATACAATAAATATAATAATGTTTATTTTCAGCCTTTTTTCACTCGGCCCTTATGACTATTTACTTCGGCCCTTCTGACTTTTTCACTCGGCCCTTATGACTTTTTTTATCGGCCTTTTCATCCTTCGGCCCATTTGACCAGTTCCCGTCGGAACTACTTTCCAGTAGTCACATGGCTTTTGGGATAGCACTGGATTTCTACCTGCACGTTTTATCGCATAAAGTCTTATGATTATATTGTACGGACGCTTCTATCACAATTTACTGTCAATCAGTATCACTTGGTTGATTCAGAGTTAGTTCCCTTGACATGTAATCTCGTAAGCGCTCTCGTGATTTGACCGCCATTTGCATGACTTTGTCGTGCAACTTGACGTAGTCTAGATTCTAAATTCATAAGGAATAAAATTCATGTTCGACCCACGAATCCTGTGACAATTGTCAGTAGAGTATTATTACTACATTGTAATCCTTATAGGTACGTTTTGATATTTTCTTCTCCTTTTTTGCGGAATTGGATTTGATTGTTTAGAATGTAAACAACTACTGTAACTTTGTTGACATGAAGTTTTCCAGGTTGTGGAGGCATTGTTCATGTCTGTCTGTTGTTAAAGAGCATACCATACCAAGGTATATGAATAAAGAAATGCTTCAAGGTAACTGTCAATGTTGATATAGGCCTAACATTTTAACATTCGCTAAAAATGTCGGAACTCCATTTTCAGCGCTTCTGTTAGCAATTTGTGCCGTCAATGTTAACTTCATCTGCAACAAGGACACTGATCCCCACAATTTCACTGGATAAAACTAGCAGCAGAACTAACTTGACTCCCCAGTATCATTGTCATCTAGGTGTTACAGAGCCTATTTTGGCAAAGCAACCGCAGCTGTAACTACCCTAACTGAATCGCGCTTGAAAACAGTCGCATTCCGATGACGTCACGATCACCTGACATCATTCATAAGATCTAGTGAGATTAATACAAGGTTTTTGTTTACTCGCCAATTTGCGATTCTTATTGTTAAAACATAAAGACAATGTAATGAGTGTTTTGAAATTGTATTGTTCAAAATTGAAACTGTTATTAACAGATATTTGCTTGGTCTATTTTTGGTGTTTAGTGAGATGGCGTTATGCTCCATGGTAAGAGATGTATCCTTACGCACATCTACCAGAATGAAGAGTGAACTTTAATTACATATTTCATTAATTTAGAGCGTGTAAGATACCAAAACCATAAATTCATAAATATGTTATTAAACGGGACGTCGTTTAGTATTCTCTATGTCTTTCGTCGTATATTTTATCACGAATAGATAGCATTTTAAAGTGATAGCTTTTAAGCTAGGATTACTTGGACCTCTCTTGTGGGGGGGGGGGGGGGGGGGGGGGGGGGGACACAATGTTCCACGGCTGTTGCGTGTCAATTGTTCAAACGTTTGATATTTTTGTATGGATCAACAAGTATTCCTAACAATGTTGCAGTATGTGTTGACAAGTATTCCTAACACTGTTGCAGTATGTGTTAATAAGTATTTCTAGCAATGTTGCAGTATGTGTTAACAAGTATTCCTAACAATGTTGCAGTATGTGCTGACAAGTATTCCTAACAATGTTGCAGTATGTGTTAACAAGTATTCCTAACAATGTTGCAGTATGTGTTGACAAGTATTCCTAACAATGTTGTAGTATGTGTTGACAAGTATTCCTAACAATGTTGCAGTGTGTGTTAACAAGTGTTCGTAACAATATTGCAGTATGTGTTAACAAGTGTTCGTAACAATGTTGCAGTATGTGTTGACAAGTATTCCTAACAATGTTGCAGTATGTGTTTACAAGTATCCCTAACAATGTTGCAGTGTGTGTTGACAAGTATCCCTAACAATGTTGCAGTATGTGTTAACAAGTATTCCTAAGAATCCTAACAATGTTGCAATATGTGTTGACAAGTATTCCTAACAATGTTGCAGTATAATGTTGAAGTATGTGTTAACAAGTATTCCTAACAATGTTGCAGTATGTGTTAACAAGTATTCCTAACAATGTTGCAGTATGTGTTGACAAGTATTCCTAACAATGTTGCAGTATAATGTTGCAGTATGTGTTAACAAGTATTCCTAACAATGTTGCAGTATGTGTTGACAAGTATTCCTAACAATGTTGCAGTAGAATGTTGCAGTATGTGTTAACAACTATTTCTAACAATGTTGCAGTAAGTGTTAACAAGTATTCCTAACAATGTTGCAGTATGTGTTAACAAGTATTCCTAACAATGTTGCAGTATGTGTTAACAAGTACTCCTAACAATGTTGCAGTATGTGAAGAACAACAAGGAAGGTGATAACGACTGGTTTCGCCTGGAGTCCAACAAGGAGGGAACACGCTGGTTTGGCAAGTGCTGGTACATACATGAACTTCTCAAGTACGAGTTCGATGTAGAGTTTGATGTAAGTTCATTATTTTAAGACAAAAAGCTCATCATACCTGAAAGCCCTGATGGGCTAATGGCATGGTGTCGTGTGTCCTTAGTCAACTTTTCACATTTTCCACTTCTCCTTCAGAACCTCTTCACCCCCAAAACTCAAATTTGTGTTTTGGAGGGGAGAGAATCAGGCATTTTTCTTGATACTGAAATGTCTACATAGTGACAGCCAACTATTGTGTATTGACTGTAGCTATTGACTCGTACATGGCCTTGCAGGTGTGGAGAGGGATGTGTGTTACATAGCCATCAAGGATGTTGATGAACATATAGGAAAGTTGCCAAAAATCTATCTCCGTGAAATATATACACTTAATTTTTCCCAAATTCGTTCGACCAAAATGAAGCCGAGAAATTGCACGAATTAGTAAAGGTGTTTTCCAGTCTAAATATAGATCCAGTCTATTATTTTCAAGCGCAAAGCATTATGGTCTAACTCACACACTGTATACAAAGACACGAAAGAATAACAAAGTTTATGAGCAATGAAAGAAATTGAAATATATCATTTTTGGCGTTTTGTTATTTACTATTTCATTTTATTATGTATTTGCTACAGAAATTGGAATAATTGTTTTACCCAACTAGGTATTTCGCTTGAATTTTATAATTATAATGAGAGTAAAAATTTGTCATCATTTGCTGGTTTTATCTCAATAAGAAGTACATTAAACAGGTCATAATTTGTATATTCTCAGGACATTTAGAAATATTGTTTATAAAGCAATCGTCACATTCAGTTATGTGTGACAAGGGTAACTTGCAAGAGAAGCACGTGCAGCGCATGCAGCACATGGGTTGTTATGGCGACTTGCGCTAGAGACGAGCCTTCACGCTTCGGAAGCGTTTGCTGTTGTGTAATACGTTTTACTCAATAAAGGGGATTCTGTTTATATGACGTCAGATACCCTTAGTGTGCGCTACTTGAAGGGGTACTTCTCTTTGAAACCAAATTTCTTTACGTTGTCGTGATATTGAAATTATTTATCACATGTCATGTTGTAAATAAAAGAATTCACTGGCGATTGATATTATAAATATATTTTCGTAAAAATGTTTTTATTTGAAACACTAACATCCTTGATGGCTCTTTAAGAGGAGAGAGTTACTGAGGGACTCACTTGGTTTGCTGGGGCTCAGTTACTTCCCAAGGTATTAAAGGTACATCCATTGGGTTGTTGGGGGTCACATATTCAAAATGTTATAAATGGTGTTACTTTATCGGGGAGTACCGACTGTTACCGAAAACCACCATTTTGATGACAGTCGACTTAGTATATTTATGATACGAAGGTAAAAGTAGTGATTTCTGATCGAAAACCGGACAATGCACTGCGTGTGGCGCGCGCCAATGAGTCAAACGTAATTTTGGAATCTTATTTATAACAAACGATATGGTTAATTTTGGTTGATCATGTTTATTAGGTCATATAACTACTATGCATGTAAATGGGGCTTGCAGTTTCGGTTTCTGCACATGCATAATGATGTAACTCGATTTTAATTGGAAACTAGTAATTATGATATATTTGGCGATAGGGGATGAATATGCAAGTTAAGTGAAATTATTTGAACTGATATCAGCACATATCGTATGTTGGCATGTAGTAAAGTCAAATAAAATTTTATGAAACACAATGGATGCACCTTTAACTGTCCAGTGAGATTCAACTAATGAGAAACTAAGGGCTATGGAAGTCACTTACTGTCCCTCGATCTGTGTCAAGCATGTGTAACTTACTGTCCCTCGATCTGTGTCAAGCATGTGTAACTTACTGTCCCTCGATCTGTGTCAAGCATGTGTAACTTACTGTCCCTCGATCTGTGTCAAGCATGTGTAACTGTAAGGGTGGTGTAGTAGGGAGGGGGATTATTGCTTTTCCCAATTTCAACCTCTCCAGAAGAATCGTTGCACTGCTAAAAGTTCATTTTTTAGGGCAGATACCTGGTATATAGGGGATAAAATTTGGTACATTTGGCTTTGTCACTTTCCCTGAAATAAGGTAAAATGTTTTATGTTGTCATATATTTAGACTATGGCTAAATAACATCATGTTAACAGTAGCATGACGTCATGCAACAATTGTCAATACAGCTTTTGGTTGGCCTGGAGTCAATGTGCTTTTCTGTTGACAGTCAACTTTTATCCTCCATATTTTAACCTCAAAGTCTAGTAATCAAGTTATGGTGACAATAAAATGTCCCATGTTTATGAATGAGGCCTACATGAACAATGTTCATCTACTGCAGCCAGCAGAAAACACATTGATGTCCAAGTATCTTTATCAGGCCTACCAGAGAAAATTTACACATTTAGAGACAAATCTGCATCACAATTTATCGATATGGAATGAAATGAAGTGAATCTGGGTACAAATGCGACAATCAGCGATTTTTGCTTAAACGAAGCACATTCTTTGCTATATTGTATGCCATTGATATTATGAGTAACATCTACTGTTGTGCTTGACTTCCACATCCCAAGTTACTAGACTCTAACAAGACAGGGGGCGGGATAGTGCAGTGGTTTAAAGCGCGTTCGGCTTCGGATCAAGAGGTCCGTTGTTCGAATCCCACCAGGGGCAAGGCAACTTTGTCTGCAGTAGAGAACTGTTCTACACACAGTAAGGTTTGGGTGCAATGCTACACTGAATTTCAATGCAGTACCACCCATGGTTCGCTAGTTCCAGCCCCTCCTCGCAGGTTTCACCGCAGTGCATAGCCACATGGCATTGCGGGCTTTCTCCCTGCCATAATACTAGCAGCCGCTATATATGTGAAATACTCTTGAAAGTGGCGCTAAACCCCAACTCACCTCACCTCACCTCTAACAAGACACCAGTCTTAAGATGCCAATGGTATGATGCTCATGTAAAAGAAATGCTTCTTTTTAAAGCAATAGAAATAGTGACCTCTAAAAATTTCAGCCTCCAATAGATAAAGGGGTAAAAGTTGAAAAGAGAAATGCGAATGCCTTTCATAACAAATATGGCATAGGCGAATCCAAATTTTCAAAGGGTCGGGGAGGGGGGAGAGTTACATGTTGTAAGGAGGGGTCAACCAGTTGGTTTGTCATATATAGACGGAACCGCTGTGCGGTACTTTGATACTCTGTTATTTAGGTTTAATTTGCCTTAACAGATACCAGTGACATATCCCAACACTGCCCCGGAAATAGCCCTGCCGGAACTTGATGGGAAGACAGCAAAGATGTACAGGTACTCACTCTCTCTCTATTAATTGTTTTCCTCTTAAAGGCACTGTAGCACGTTTTTTCGCTCAAATAAGTTGATGAAATGTATTTGAAAAATAATTTCACCAATGGTAAAACATCCTTCTCTCTTCGGAAAATAAAGTTTAAAATGAGTGTACATGTTTCGGTAAAGCCATGGGAAACGTTTTTGTAATATAAAATAATAAATTGTGTTCACAATAAAATGGCCGCCATGCAATTTTTGCTTTATACGCAACATATTTTTTACCGCTACAGATAATTGGTTTGTGTAATAAGATGTTTTACCCTCTTAAGTTAGTTTAAATGACCTAAACTATCATTATAAATGGGAAATTTGAAAAAATAAATTTAGCAAAAAACGTGCTACTGCCCCTTTAAACTGAAGAGAACTAAATCTTATAGATATAGAAACTATTAGGTTCAGGTGCTCCATGCTGCTACACTAGCACTGAATAGTTATCAAAATGCAGCAAGGCTTAATTTACCTAGTGAAGGAGACGTATGATTCGTGGAGGATGTTGATCTCTATGTAAGTCTTTTTAATGTAAGGTTTTAGCTCTTATAACCTGAAAGGCCAGACGGACTTATGGCATGGTCGGTCAGACGGTCATCCATTGTACGGGTGTTGTCAGTAAACGTCAGTCCTCAACCTTAATCCGAGGAATAATATCTGAAAAAGAGTGCATCTACCAGGATACGAAATGGTTCCTCTCCACAAGGTGTGATGACACCCTGTATATGCTCATGTTTAGTGCACATTAGCCAACAGGGATCACTTTGGGCAGGGATTTTTAGGATATTTACCCATTGATGTACCAAGATAACCCATAATATATACTGACAAGGGGAGAAAATCCCATTGCAAAATTGTAAAATTCTTAAAATCATTATTATTATTCAGAAATATCCCATTACTTTATCTGAAAATTCCATTGTGTAAGATAAAGGGGAGATTATTCTCCCTTTGACACTCTGCTCCAGGGTGATCCCTGAGCCAACCAGATCACAATGTTTTGGAGGCGTTGAGAATCATTTGTTAACATGTTCGGAATGGTATGGAAACAGACAAAAGGATGGCTGTCTGGAGTTACCTTCCCCTTCCCTCTCGCACAGGAATAATATTTTTGAGGTTTTGTCATTGGCTACCTGAATTGCATCAGAACATGCAAAAATACGGGCTGTCCTCAGATTCTTTGCTATATCGTATGCCATTGATATTATGAGTAACATCTACTGTTGTGCTTGACTTCCACATCCCAAGTTACTAGACTCTAACAAGACAGAGGGCGGGTTAGCGCGTTCGGCTTCGGATAAAGAGGTCTGTGGTTCGAATCCCGCCAGGGGCACGGCAACTTTGTCGGCAGTAGAGAAATGTTCCACACGCAGTAAGGTTTGGGTGCAATGCTACACTGAATTTCAGCGTAGTACCAGCCATGGTTCGCTAGTTCCAGCCGTTGCTCAGTGCATAGCCACATGGCGATGCGGGCTTTCTCCCTGCCATAATACTAGCAGCCGCGATATAGGTGAATTACTCTTGAAAGCGGCGTTAAACCCCAACTCACCTCACTTCACCTCTAACAAGACACCAGTCTTAAGATGCCAATGGTATGGGAGAAAATCCCATTGCAAAAATGTAAAATTCTTAAAATCATTATTATTATTCAGAAATATACCATTACTTTATCTGAAAATTCCATTGTGTAAGGAAAAGGGGAGATTATTCTCCCTTTGACACTCTGCTCCAGGGTGATCTCTGAGCCAACCAGATCACAATGTTTTGGAGGCGTTGAGAATCATTTGTTAACATGTTCGGAATGGTATGGAAGCAGACAAAAGGATGGCTGTCTGGAGTTACCTTACCTTGCTTCTCGCACAGAATTAATATTTTTGAGGTTTTGTGAATGGCTACCTGAATTGCGTCAGAACATGCAAAAATACGGGCCGTCATCAGATTGTTAGGAGAGAAAACCTCCCATCAGTATGAGTTGTTATCCCGGTAGATGCACTGTTTAACTTTCGTTCCTCAGAAACTGGTAGATTTTAGTCAGATTGACATGTGTTTTGTTATCTTAGAAACTTTGCATTTGCAGAGGCGGAAGGATATGCCTGACTGATCACTTCAAACCTCTCTGGGCGAGGAATGTACCAAAGTTTGGAATAGCTCAGGCAATGGCTCTCGGGGTACGTACATCCATACAGGTCAAGTAACATCAAATAGGAGTTTGAATTAACCATCTGAAAGTTCTAGTCATTCGACTTTACTGTCCGGTCATGGTATATTCTTGAGAGGCTTTCTTTAGCTATTTTGGCTGACAATAGCTGATTTCAATTGTTAAAGGTACATCCATTGTGTTGTTGGGGGTCACATATTGCAAACGTTATATATTGTGTGACGTTATCGAGAAGTACCGGCTGTTACCGAAAACTACCATTTTGATGATAGTAGACTTAGCATATTGACGATATGAAGGTAAAAGTAGTGATTTCTGATCGAAAACCAGACAATGCATAGCGTGTAGCGTGCGTCAATGAGTCAAACGTAATTTTGGAATCTTATTTATAACAGACAAAAAGACAAATTTGACTTGATAATTTTTAATAGGTCACATAACTACTGTGCGTGTAAATGGGACGTGCAGTTTCGGTTTCTGCACATGCATAATGATGTTACTCAATTTTAATTGGAAACTAGTAATTATGATATATTTGTCATTTGGGGATACATATGCAAGATGAGTGAACTTATTTGTATTGTAGACAGCATATGTGGTGAGTTTGAACGTATTAAAGCCAAGTTAAAATGTATGAAACACAATGGATGAACCTTTAATTAACCACCCAGAATGAGTTGACATCTTGTTTTGGTTTTCATCAGTATTGTCTTCACATTTCTGTATTGTCTTCATATTTCTGTATTGTCTTCACATTTCTGTATTGTCTTCACATTTCTGTATTGTCTTCACATTTCTGTACAAGTTCCTTATTTCTGTTGCAGCTAGGTCCATGGTTGGCTGTTGAGATTCCGGACCTGATACAAAAAGGAGCAATTCACCACAAGGACGAGGACAACTGATCTACACGCTGAGACTCACACATATTTATTGTCTATTTTTTAACAAATTTCCTCTGATGGACAACATAATTATTGAAGTTTCAAAATCGGCATTATTTGTTTTTTTTATTTTCCTAAAATATCCTCTTATTGACAACATAATTATTAAAGTTTGAGACTCTGCAATATTTTTTTTTCCCCAGGATGTTGCCTCTTATTGATACTAAAATCGGGTTACCGGTAATACACATTTAGACACAATAATGTCTACTGATTATTTTTACAAAAATTTGCCTCTTTACTAAAACAACTGAAGTTCAATATACACTGAAACTCACCAATGATCACTGTTTGTTTCACATGTTCATGTCTCATTGTTAACAAAATTACATAAGTTCAACAAAACTCTCCAATAATGTTAAAAATTGCTGTTTATTGCCCAACTGCATGGGTCAAGTAGACACAGAGAGGATAGCACAACATCACATTTACATCAGATTACATCTATGGTAACGGTGACACGTAAATTTTTAATAAGAAATTTGTTAGTGTTTTTTCAATTTACATGTAAATAAATTTTGAAGAGAAGACAAGTTTTTTCAGAAATTATTTCTTGTTCATCTTTATTATAAAAGTTGTTCAAAGTCTCATGAAAAGTGGCTTATACAGAGGACAAGACACCAATGAGTCATCACTCACTAGAGGGCAGTGCTCGTTTGGTGGGCAAGAGCTAGTCATTTTTGTACACTGACTTGAATCAATCTTCTGATAAAGCATACTAAACGACTTTCGATTAATACCATTATATATATTTTTCTATACCACATTTTAGAGTAAATAGTTTGGTATAAAATGAGCGAAAGTGAGTTGGATACCATTTTAACGTCACAACTGCATGCTTTTGTGACATCATACTTGCAGTGGTATTACACTTGTGTGATATTGCCGTAGAAATATTCTACCCTGGATGACTAATATTCTGTTTAATCCAATGGGTGATAACAAGTTTATTTCCTTGACTTCATGGACATTTCAAAGTAGCCACTTTGTTGCAGTGTTACAAACACCTTCTAGTATGTGTTTAGCACTGCCTCAAGCTGCCAATCATCCAATCAAGAGGCTCAGAAATTAAGAAAGCTGTAGGTTATATATTTGTAATATCATCACATTTTGAAATATAAGATTTGGCATTGTATAAAGATAGAATGCGAATACAATTAACTGCCCATTGGGTAATTCTTTGATATTGGCCGAAATTAATAAAAATATATCTTGTATCATGTTTTATTTCAAACTTTTTATTCCGATTCATGTTTTAATTCATGTCCCTGTTTTTTGTTTAAGATATTTTATTCTCCCAAAGATTGTTTTTGCATTACAAAAACATATGTATTCACTATTTCCACAGAGGTTACTTCACTCAGTTCTTCCATCCTTACCTCTGCTGTATATTAGCCAAATTTCTCAATTCATTCAAAATCCATTGGCTGTGAAAATTTGCAGCAATGGGGTCTAGTCCTTTTTTTTATCCTATTTAAACATCATTTTACATCTGTGACTGTCGCCGCTAATGGCTGAAATATTGCCCATGTAGTTGTAAACAATAACTTACTCACTGTATCTGTGAATGAATTTATCTTGTTAGAGAAATGTGTACACTGCACAGATGAAGCAACAGATTTAAAACGCTGATTGCACAAGTTAATGCATCTTCCCACGGCAAGGTGAAAATGTATCAAGATCTCTCCATTTTTTACCTTGCCTTCAATCTAAGCAGAGGTGTTGAAACGAATCAGCGACACCTATTGTGATCACGAGTTACGTCCCTTACCATCTGTTAACATACAGCCAATGAAATCACCGTTTACATTAGGTACCAATTCAAAATAACGACGATTGACACAGACACAGAGGCAATACAAGCTGTCTTCTGATTGGCTTATCCGATAAGCCTGCAGAACGTTAAAAAAATCTTAGCACTGAAAATGTGAGGGTTGAGGTCAAGGGCGGAAGGAGAAGATATGAAAATCTTTTCATTACGCCTGTGACATTGTGAAGATGAAGTTTATGCAACCAATCAGGAATCTCTGTTTCTAATCCAGAAAGTGTAACCTTGTGCAACAGAGATTAGGATGTAAACCTGAGTGGAGTAACCTGTGGGTAGAGAATGTGATATAGGCGCACGGTTGCATTATAACTCACAATCCAGTTGATTAAAATGTTATTTACTGTCGTTCCTACATGACATACAGTCAGACCTAGCTAAAATATCCCACTGTCTGTATAAGGTTGAGTTGAGTATAAAATTGATAGTTGTTTTTTTCCTTCAAAGATTGCATCCAATAACATGTTCATATCTTCATTGCTTCAAAATTCCAATTGATATCCTATAATATCTTCAGTATCTGAGAGGCTGAAGTACCCTTAATGTTGCATGACCCTACATGTATGTACGTGTGTATACTCAATACAATATATGATATGTGGCCATGTAATCTACGGGATTATGTTCATCTGTTTTGAAATGTTACTGAAAATCATGTATTAAACACTGCATCAGCAAAAACATTGTTAATCTTTATTATACCCCCGCTACGAAGTAGTCGGGGATTTATAGCGGTCAGCTTGTCCGTGCATCCGTCTGTTATTGTTCCGCTCATAAATCTGAAACCAGTCAAATTTTACGAAACTTGATATGTACAATCACCATGATGTGTAATCTGCCTTTTGTATGTTTCATACCCTCATTTGCATAATTTATGCAAAATTTCTCTGTTTTTCTACTTTGCCATTGACACTTTTTGTTCCACTCAGACACTAATAGTTCTAATGTTATAAAACTTGATACATATAATCACTGTGATGTGTACATCTGGCTTTTGTATGTTTCATACCATAATTTGCATATTTGTATATTTCATACCTCATTTGCATATTTCATGCAAATTTTCTAAATTTTTCGACATTTACTTCTCAAGCACTCTTACAAGTGTATCTATGAAGACATACCTACTATGAATACATATATACTCTACTCTTATAATACTTCTGTGGTCTGTTCATACACTAATGCTCACTATTATTCTCTTGGTTACCCTGCCATCAACAACATGGCATCTGTTCTCATGGATGAATGTGGTGAATTTGCAAAAGGACGTAATTCATGCTTCTCAATTAGTCGACCCGAAAGCTCAGGTTGAAACTAACCTTAATTGCAATCAGGGTTGTCTATTGCTATCCAGAAAGTGCTCCAATTTTATCAGAGGTTATGTGGGAAGAAAGAATAAATTGAGTAACAACTGTGGATGAAGGTTTTCTATCTGAGTTTTGTATTCCTCGTCAGGCCTGAACATGGACTTTTGGCATGGGCCGTCTTCCATGTTGAATAGATATTGATTAATAGCTACAAATTAATATTTTGCTTAGTTAATACATGTTATTGCTTGGTATTTAACCAAATTAACTCTCAACTTTCAGCCAATGACATACGTTGTCTTTACAATTCTAATGATCAATGAACAGAGCTAACTTGAGTTACAACTGTGTGAGGTGTTCTATCGGAGTATTTTGGGAACCAAAGTTTGTTCATTTGGTCCTAATTAGATAGAGACTAAAGTTTTTAAATTTCATTATCCTACTCCCAAAATAAAGGTATGACAGGTGTGCAATCTTAAGGGACAGTGCCAGTATCACTTTTTTTTGCTCAAATACGTCCATGAAATGTATTTGAAAGATAATTTCAACAATAGTAAAACACCCTTCTCTGTTCAGAAAATCAAGTTAAAAAATAGTGTATGTGGTTCGGTAAAGCCATGGGAATAGTTTTTTATAATTCGAAATGATAAAGTGTGTTCACATTAAAATGACTTAAAATATCATTATATCTAAATTTGAGAAATAAATTTTTCAAAAACGGGCCTTTTAAATATGAGTTCTCAGATACATTTGGATACTGTAAAGATCGTCGTTAGTGAGGAGCCAGAGTAGAAGACTCCCGCCTGAGAGGGCTGTTTTACAATCGGACGGTCAAACTTCAAACACACTCTGTCCAGTGGTCTGGTAGATATTTTACAACTTGTGCTAAAGATGTCAAACAGATCTTAGTATTTTATACCAACTCCTCAGTCTTTGTATTCTACTTACTCTATGTTTTATAAACTGCCAGGCAAAAGAAAGTACTCGCCTCATTTTATTTTGTCATATGTATGATTTTCAATTGCAAATATCTCAAGTTTTCGATGTTATATCTAAAACTTCAAAGAACAGGTGTTTAGTCAGCAGTCAAAAAAGAGTGAATCTGTCCAAAACATTCTTCACCACAATTGAAGCCCAGCCTCAACAAAACCCTTTAATGTTGTTTATACCATTCCATGTGAAAGTGGTGATAGCTACATCGATGAAACATTAAGACCACACCTGATGTGAATCAAATAGTATCAAACAACCGTCAAGAACAAAGACTTTAAATCGGCCCTCTCTGACCACATCAAAAGCAACCCCGACCACTCCATCCTTTGGAATAAAATCGAACTATTGGAAGTAAGTCAACATCATGTACATCAATTCTATCAAATGTAAAAAACATAGTCTCACTATTGTATATATTATCCATGATCATGTCTTATATATCACTTGCTAGATAGCTGTGCTCATATCTGCACCGAAACGCCGCATCCATTATAGAAAGAAGTTGTTTCTCCTTTATTTAGGACAGATAAAAAGACAAATTTGGGTTGATAATGTTAAATAGATGATATAATTGTAAATTGGACGTGTAGTTTTGCTTTCTTCACATGATTAATGGTGTTCATTGATTTTAATTGTAAACTAGTAGTTATGATTAGGCGCCAAACGTTCACCAACTCTTCGGTATATCAGCTGCCGTCCATCGTTTCGGAACACGAGAAATCTGCTCTGTTTAACCCTCTTAGTGCCCGGCCGTTTACGCTATGCGCTCACACAGTGCCGCTAACTTTTTTGAGTCACTCAAGATTTAGGTCAACGTTGTACATAAAATGTCACCAGGGCGTTATTCATGTTCACAAAATCATGAAATTTTAACTGAAGGATACCAAGTTGGGTGTCTCTCTACCTATGTAATTTTTGTAAAAATATTTAGTATAAAAACGAATAAGCATTGATTATAAACGGCTAAGAGGTTTTTCGCGTAAATTACCAATGGCCACGTATGCGTATATCTTTGTTTACTAGCTTGGAAATAAATTCATGTGTTCAAAAATGTAATTTAATTTTTTATTTTTCGAGACAGAAAAAGTCAGTGATCACGCTGGTGTGTTTACTTTCTGCATGCGACCTTTAGTTCACGAAATAATACAAGGTATCTTTTTGTAACCATTTTGTTGAACATTGTTCACTGTGACGTCATTGATCATAACACATGCCCATTTCAGTCTGTCGTGCCAGTGTCGAGGCGTCAGGTGCAGGTGGCCGGATACCATACTGCCGTAGTCTCCTGTAGACGGTCTGTCGACTGATCCTGTGTCCCAGTGCTGTCGCCGCCGTGGATGCTGTTAGGGTGCGGTTCCTCAGGCGTAATACCCGGATGTAACGATCCTCACGGGACGTGGTCACTCATGGTCTTCCACTCCTGGGTCTGTCTGGCGTATGACCTGTCAGACGGAACCGCTGCATCAAACTCTCTAGTGATGTCAAAGCCTTGTGATGTCATTTATAAGATAAATTCAACAAATTTAGTTTAAAACCGACGGCGTTAGCCGGAGGTTTTAAACGCTGAAATTTGCGGGTGTTGAATAGCAATGAATCCCGGAAATTTTACAAACGCAACTATTTATCGATATTGTAACATGACCGTTAGTTATCAGGTGTCTTGAAACGAACTCTCTTTTTGCGTACCTATCTTCGAGTGGAAAGGACTTTGCGACTGTTCCATTTTTGTAAGAGGCGTGGTCAGGTCAAAACAAATGTAAATACTCGGCGTAATATGTACATTAGCAACAGTTTACACATAAGCTCAAACAGTGTCACTTAACTATGTTCACTTCACAATGTTCACGTATCCATTTAGACGGCGATATACATTTATCTTCGACATCAACACAGTAAAATACCTAGGAACAAAAATATTAAACTTGCCCTAACCCATTGTGACAATGACGCTAGCATTGTGACGTCAAAACGGTTGATCACTATGACGTCATGCCATGGCAACGGCATTCGGTAAACACAGCCGCATGGAAGAAGGCGTCAAACTTGGACAAATCTTACTAGTTGAAAACATTTTAGTTACTTGAAACTAATTAATTTTGAGAGTTATTTGTGACCTATACTGCTATACACAAGTTAGAAAATGACAATGCCACCTGTCAAATTTGAGTAAGGAGCAAATGTTAAGAGAAAAAGAAAAAGAAAATTTTGAGTCGGGCCGAATCTTGTGAAATATGTTCGCGGTGATTCGCCCCAAGTAATTTGCGGGTATTCATTGTCATTCAACATAGGCAAATCAACCAATCAAAATCAAGGATCCTACGAAATCATGTTACAATAACTGATGATGTAATAGGATTGTGACGATGTGATTGTTGCGATATCTCGATGTTGATATCGTTTGTAGATATCGCTTAATTACCTCGTAAACATTTCCTCTGATATATTTGCCTACATCTTGTTTTGGATGAAACAATTTACAAGAAAAAACGAAATGAAATTCAATTACCTTTGGGTATGCCAGCCCTCTCCTGTTGCAGAGTTATGTCCCTTCTCGTAAGAGGTCGCTAGGGGCACTGCTCCAGCTTTTCATATTCTTCTTGTAACTGAAGAGACAAGAGGTACAAGTATTACTGTGAAAGATTTTCAAGTTTCAACTTACGTTGTGGTAATATAGCTTATATTCCTACGAACATGGCTTCTCATAAATGTTTAGAATGTCAGAAATTCATTAGTGACTTAGATCCACATTCCCTTTGCTGTTCGTGTACTACACACTTCACATGTGAATTGAACAATAGGTGTCTTCTGTGTGAAACGCTTTCAGATCAAGCATGGTTGTCTAAGATAGCTGGCAGGGATAGGCAAAGGAAAGCTTCTTCTTCTTCTGAATGTTCTAAGAAGTCCAAAATATCTAAATCTAAGAAGGAAAACATTCCCTTGCTTCTCATGACTAATATTTTGAATAATTTTCGTCAAGAAATTAAATCTTCAATGACTGACTTACGGCAGGAGTTGTTCTCCAAAAGCCAGCCTTTCTCCAACCCTGAGGCGACTAGGGTTCTCCACAAGGAGAGTGAGAACACACCCCCCGCGGGGAACGGTCAAAACCGCGCTATTGAGCCGGCAAGAACCGTGACTCGGAATACAATCACTAAGCCACGGAGTTACAGTGAGAGTTTCCATGCGGACAAGGGGCCGGTTTCCAATCCCTCCGGGGGTGGTTGCCGTAACAGCCTAGCTGTCCCAGTTTATTACATCATGGCAAGCTCTCGTCGCAGCTGCACGGACGGCTCGGGCTCAGCAGCCGGGTCATGTGTCTCGCACGAGCTCGACCCAGTTACTGGCTTCCTCTTGCCAACTGGGTCGCGTCCTGATCAGGTCACACTGGGTCACCCTGACCAAGTACAGTTCAGTCGGGGGTGATGATGATTTACCTGGGCTACATACGGAAGACCTCCTAGACATTTCCAATCCACTTTTTATTTCCTTGGATGCGAATTTGGATTTAAATGGGAACTTTAGTGATAATTCGGGAAACTCAACTTCTCAAGTGGTGATTAAAGAAGGTCGTTTGATAATCCCCTCTGCAGATGATTCAGCCGATGATTTGGTACCTGGTTGGACATTTCAACAAAAACTTGCTATGTTACATCATCTTTTTTACATCATCCTTCTACTCTGCCTCCTGCTGACAATAAACCGGAGTTTGATATTCACACGCACAGCAAAAATGACTGAGTATCCTGCAATCTGGAAACCAACTGGAAACTGGGTAATAGGAGTATCCACTTGGTATCCATCTGCTGAAACTAGGTAACCTGGTTTCCAACTAGAATCCATTTTGGATTCTATAACATTAAGTATTTCCGTGATGGAAACCAACTGGAAACCATGGTTATGTGTTTCTTGTTGGTTTCAATTCCTGGAAATTGCAATCAATGTTTCCAGGAAATGGAAATCAACATGAAACCATAATATGAAGTTTCATGTTAGTTTCCATTCCTGTAAATTGCAATCATTGTTTCCAGAAAATGGAAACCAACATGAAACTATCAAGTGAAGTTTCATGTTGGTTTCCATTCCTGGAAATCTGCATTGAAAGATTCCATTAAATGGAAACCAACATGAAACTACCACAGCAAACATGACTGAGTATCCTGAAATCGGGAACACACTGTTAACTTGGTAATAGGGCTATCCTATCACTGAAACTTGGCAACCTGGTTTCGAACTATAATGTGAAGTTTCATGTTGGTTTCAATTAGTGTAAATTACAATTACTGATTCCATTAATTGGAAACCAACATGAAACTATCAAGTCTTATGTATTGTAATGTAGTGTAATGGAAACAGATAATGAAATAATTAATAACCCGTGTATCCATTTGTTACACTACATGAAATAATGATATTTACAAAGGATTAAATATCTATTAAAGATGGTATTTACAAGCTATTTACAAATATTAAAATACTTCTTTACAAAAATAATAAAGGTAATAAATATCTATTAAAGATGGTATTTACAAGATATTTATTATTTTGTAAACATTTGTAAAGCTTTGTAAAGCTTTGTAAAGCTTTGTAAATATCATCTTTAATATCGTTGAAAAGTTTTGTAAATATCATCTTTGACTTTGAATAAAAAAAATATGACTTTTGATGAAAACAGCTAACTTTGATTAAAAAAAGAGAATTTAATGAAAAATAATAACTTTGATGAGAAAAATGACTTGAATGAAAAAAATAACTTTAATGAAAAAATGACTTTGATGAAGGAAAAATATGTTTGATGAAAAAATTGACTTTGATGAAAACATGACTTCTTTAATGGGAAAAATAAATTTGATGGAAAAATTATTTTGAATAAAAATCAGACTTGAATGAGAAAAATTAATTTAATGAAAAAAATGATTTTGATTAAAAACCGACTTTGATGGAAGAGACTTTGATGAATAAAGAATATCTTTGATGAAAAAAATTTATATTGATAAAGACTTGACTCTGAATAAAAAAAACATGAATTTGATTTAAAAAATGATTTGATGAGAAAATTAACTTTAATGAAAAAAATGATTTTAATGGAAAACTTACTTTGGTGAGATGGAAAAATATGACTTTGATGAAGAAAAAATATCTTTTATGAAAAAAATTTACTTTGATGAAAACATGACTTTGAATAAGGAACAATGACTTTTGATGAAAAAAAGAAATTGTTGAAAAAATGTATTTGATTAAAAAATGACTTTGGTGAGAAAACTGACTTTGATAAAGAAAATGACTTTGAATGAGAAAAAATGAATTTGATGGAAAAATGATTTTGATTGAAAATCAGACTTTAATGAGAACAATTATTTTAATGAAAAAAACTGATTTTGATTAAAAACCGACTTTGATGGAAGAAACTGACTTTGATGAATAACAAATATCTTTGATGAAAAAAATTTATATTGATGAAAACATGACTTCAATGACCGAAAAAAACTTAATTTCGATTAAAAAATAAGTTCGATGAAAAAAAATGAATTTGATTAATAAAATGACTATAATGAAATACTAATTTTAATGAAAAAATGACGTTGGTGAGAAAAAACGACTTTGATGGAAAAAAATGACTTTGATGAAGAAAAAATATCTTTTATGAAAAAAATGACTTTGATAACAACATGACTTTGAATAAAAAAAGAGAAGACTTTAATGAGAAAAACGACTTTGATGGAAAAAAACAATGACTTTGATGAAGAAAAAATATCTTTGATGAAAAGATTGACTTTGATGAAAACATGACTTTGAATTAAGAAAAATTACTTTTGATGAAAAAGTTAATTTGATTAAAAAAGACTTTGATAAGAAAAATTACTTTGATAAGAAAAATGACTTTAATAAAAAAAAATATTTTGATGTAAAAAAATGACTTTGATGAAGAAAATGACTTTGAATAATAAAAAAAGGCTTTTGATGAAAAGAAAACTTTGATGGAAAAATAAATTTGATTAAAAAATGAATATGATGAAACAATAATTTGATGAAAAACAATAATTTTAATGAGAAAATGAATTTCATTTTGATTTGAATTTGATTAAAAACCCGACTTTAATTTTTTTTAAATTACTTTGATTTTCAAAATGACTTTGATAATCCAAAATGACTTTGATGAAAACATGACTTAAATGAGAAAAATGAATTTAATGAAACAAAATTATTTTCATTAATTAATGATTTTGATTGAAAAACCGACTGTGATGGTAAAAACTTTGATGATAGCATGACTTTGAATTTTAAAAAATGGCCTTTGATGACAAAAATGTCTTTGATGACAAAAATGTATTTAATGAAAAAGACCTTGATAAATTGAAGTATTAATTTATTTGTCATTAATCAATTTTGCTCACTTATTTTTTATGTAGTTCGAGCAAGAATATTTTATGTATTTCAAAGTCACTAACGCTAATATACTCAAACTGGGTCTCCAATTTGATTACATATCATGTAAAGCGACTAAATCATGTTGTTGAGGTCACATGTATGTCAAATGTTAAAATTTGAGTTATTTAATTGAGATTGATCAACTTTAACCGAAAATAACCAGTTTAAGGTCAGTCAGTTAATTATAAAGAAAATACAATTATTCAAAGTCGTGGTCATGATCGAAAACAGGACATAGAACCCTGGCATGCTGCAGCCATTAAGTCAAATATATATTTGGAAACTTTCATGAAATGGATAGGAAGACAGATTTGCTCTTATAGCTTTTAATAGGTCTGATAACGAGTAGATACTGTATATGTCGGATACTACATGTGCATGTGACTGTTCCTTAGTTTCCATTGAAATATATATATATATAGTTGATAGAAAGTCGAGTAAGATGATATAACGTAACCCAGCACCTACTATAATATGTACATTTTAGAACCATATAAAGTATCATGCAAAATTGATTATGCATCTTTAAAAGAATACGTTTGCTTATGACCACATTGACAGGTAACGTTTCATTTCTAAGTATCCAACATCTCAATACCTTTACATATTATATTTTGGAACTATTTGCATGTACAAAAAGAGCACAGGTGTGTTCAAAGATAAAATAAATAACCGACCAGCCTGATGCTATCATAAGAAAAGATAACCATGTATAATATTATCACTATAACCATGTCTAAACACTACATGATCCTACAGGGGATTACCAATACTCCGGGCGTAATGTGGTTATCTTTGAAATGTAACTAATCACTGATAGAACAGGGTAAGGTGATACAATGTTTATTTCATTCCTTAATTTCATTAGCTAACCATAAGTTAATAAGTTAATAACTTAAAAAGTAGGTCCTTCATACATAGTGTTTGACTGAATGATGGAACGACAGAGAGAATGAATGAAAGATTGGCATGTTCACCCAAGCAGTAGTGATCTAAATTATCATAAGTATAACAGACATATCCCGAAAGATAATCTTATATTCATTCGGCCTGAATCACAAAAATACATAGCATAACACCTGTGAAATGATGAGTTACATTAAGAACTAGAGCAAGCTTAAAACAACTTTTATTGACAAAGTAAGTTGTGTCAACTTGATGATAACCTATCTTACAGTATGTTTACTGCTCCACTACTGCTTCTTAACTTCCACATTTGATAATCAATTAAGTTCAATGACTGGTAGATTTTAGAAATATGTCTAAGTGTTTATCATAGGACTGCCTTTCAATTATCCTACATCAATTTACATATTATCAATCACAATAGATTGTTCACTTAACCTCTTAATTATTCATGTTATTGTTATGTGGGGTAATATCGGTTTCTTTACTACTAACAATTTCTTTTTCACTAAAAGCTTTGCAAAAACGATCGTATTGACCAGGTGTACATTTTAAAGAAGAAATATTCAAAGAGCATGTACATTTCTTTGACTGGCATTCTTTAAGTTAAGGTGATGAAGAAGAGATATACGATCATGTACATTAACATATGTCAGTTATGTCAAAGCTGTTCTCAACTGTTCACATCGACATTCACAGCAATGGGTAACTTGCAGTCATACTGTATTTTTATGTATAGAATGTTCCATAGTGACGTTTAGTATCTGACTAGATCAATTTTAGATGGATGGTTTCATACCTGTGACACTTGAAAACGATCGTCGTCTTTGATATAAACAGTACGAGGGTTATAAACCAATTAGCGATCATATGTCGGCATTATGCCGTCTGCACACACGATGTGTCCCAATGAATTACGTAATAGTTTCATCAAAGGCGGGCGCGGCCGCGCCCCCAGATATCACGCTGCAAAGCCTTTCAAGGTCATTGTTCGTGCTTACGCTCATTAACACAGAGAGAAAAGAAACTAACTACCAATTTGAAGTATGTTATATTAAAATCTATAATTAAAACATTTTAATTGCTGACTTTCTCATTCTTAAATATTTTTTGGTTACGATTTTAAATAAATGTATACTTCACTTGCCATAAGGCCAAATAACGTCTTTGTATATGGTGCTGAGACAACCTTATAGTTCTAATACCCGGAAAATAAAGGCAATGAGATTAAATATAGATTAAACAGTAAAGAAAGACAACTATAAGCCTGTTCTCATTGACAATTCCATCATAGAAGTTGTCCCAGAGTATAAGTATCTCGGCACTATTTTTTATGACAAATTCAAACACAGATAGCATCTACAAGAATGGCCAACAAAGATTGTGGTTTACGTTAAGTTAAAGCTTTAAATGTTAATACCTTTACACTTGTTCTTTATAACAAAAGTTTTATTTAAAACTTTCACTTACGAAATTAGCTATTTCCATGATGTTTCATCCGATTATTTTGACATAATCACTTCACAGTCTTATATTTAATGAATAGATGAAATGGTATCACGATTGTAATTTATCATAGGCCGATAGGCTCATAACAACTATCACACTACTAACTCTTATTAAAGTGTATACGTTTGAATGTTAATGATTAATGATAGAAATTCAACACATGTTGTTTAAGTGTATTAAATTAAAATACTAATACTTGTTGTTCCGGCTGTTCTTTATTTTTAAGATTGTATGCGGAAGAGTTTCTGTTATTGGAGGAAGTTTCATACTGCCATAATACAAATTAAATTTTGTATTGTTATGTCGCAAGCTAATGCAGCGGTGATCATGATGATAATGCTGTCAAGTTGTAACATTATATACATCTGTATTTCATTTTGCAATGACTCTTTTTGTCAATCTCCTTTTTGCTGAGCTTCACTGACGGCGGTCAACCAGGGACTCTGTAATCAGAGGGGAGTACCTGGCTATATGCAGGAGCAAGCGTCACGTGTAAATGCCTATCAGAACAACTTGTTAAACGATGCGTTCCGGTCGGTGTTATGTAACATGTGTATTCGCTGTATTCTAACGGGTCTCCTGGTGGACTGTTACACTTGATTCGGTTATCTTGTACTGCAGCCATATTCAGCTATTCATCTATCATCAATCGCTATAGACACTTTCATATGGGTATCTAAACTAATTGTTATGATGAAAAAGAGGTACCAGTATGCGCCTTTGTATCAACGTTCATTGCTTGAACATCAAATAGCTTTGCAATTTGACTTGATTAGGTAATTTATTGCTGTACACTAGCCCATGAATGTTTCATTATCTGTTAAAACAAAATTTGAATGTCGAATTGTAAAATTGCAATGACAATTACATGTTATAGATGTGAAAGGTATGACTATTTTCTAAACTACAAATAAAATTATTAAATAAAATATATAAACAATATAGACCTAGATAACTGTCCACAGTTGTGTAAACAACGATACTATAAGGTATGTATAGAAGTTGAACATGTATTACTACAAATCATAAAATCAAATGAAAACATAAAATAAGCACACATGTGCCAAAGTCTCGTGTTCCGGTTTAAAACAGTTTGGATGGGGTGATGTTTCATATTATCCTGCTCAAATAAATTCATGGATGGCGATTTATATATACATGGTCATAATTGCAGACTCGAATACCTACGCTAGATATATCTAGATATTTCATTTTCCTCTGCTTATGTCAATGACAATTCTTTGTGTATGTCAGAGTTGACGAATATACATCCGAATACACAACCACAGCTAGTCGCCCAGTCACCCAGACAATGTTAGCTTAATTGCCGGTCATAAACCAGGCGAGAAATTACGCGTAATACATTGAATATTTCGTAATTAAAAAATCGCTATGTATGTTACCTTAGGTCTTTGAGAGCATTTAGATGTTGTATTCATAAGAACAGGTAGATTTTCTGGATAACAACTTCTTTAGTATTTTGTTATTTCCTTACATTCCACCTGATGAAGGAGTGAGTAGGTACTCCGAAACGTCCTGTATTTTCACACTATAGAAGTTGTTATCCCGAAAATAATCCTGTTCTTATGTTACCTTAAATGAACAATGACAATTATCTTAAATTTTGCGTGTATTAGCTGTCCGTTAATACTGTAATGCTATATCTGTATCTTATAATCACTTATATTATTTACATTTTACTACAGATTCTTCTTCCTTCGAAGCTTTGGTTTATCAATTTAATCTTTGGAACTTAAACGTGTATACCCTGTAGTGGTATGCGTGATATGTAAACAATGTATCCATTCATACTAGTTGTTTTAAAACTTGTAAAAAGGTCTTCTCGGTTCATTACCCTGAATCGATACTGTTGATATGTTTGTAATGTCATTTATAAAATGTCTGGTAGGACAGACGGACGGTTAAATTAATGCATGTTTTATTGGTGTACATTTATGCACTAGCTATTTGTGAAAGGAGCACCTACAGACAGGTTTATTCAATATATAAGGCCCAAACAATCTGGCCCAAAGTACAATTCACGTTTCAGCATGACGGCTTGAGATGACGTTACTTCGATAATTATTTCCCCCGGAGTTTTCATCAAATCATGGCAACGTATTTTCAGATACATTATAAATTAGTAGATTATACATCCTTTATGGATTGCACGATCAGAAGAATCATTAGAACATCATAGATCATCCAGTATGTAATAGTCCTTCCTAAAATGTTGTATTTTTAAGGAGTGTAATGCGATTCTAAATTTTCATAGATTTCGTAAGAGTGACTTATCGCTAAGAAAACTTAAATACTAGTCTGGCCAAAGCCCTGATTTGAAATGATGTAATGACTTAAATAACTTGATGAATTAATTGTTTCAGACCAATTTGTATAAACATATCCTTTAAACATAAACAAATATATTTACCTGTCACCAACATTTTGATTCAACCAAATATAAGACAATCCACTTGACAATACATATTTCTCATATCAGCTAACTAATGCGCGTTAACGGGACATATTTAAGGATGCGTACTCGTTATTGAAAATGTATCTTTAAACTAATTTTAAGAAATCAAAGCTGTATACATGACAACTGTGAGCTTTTTGGATTTGTCTGCAACAATATGAAAACAAACATGATAAACTTTAATGTTCTGCATGTGACATTTCATACGAACTTGCCAGCTGTGTTTATTTGCATCAGTATGATATATATATTAAAGCTATTAGTAGGCCGTTTGCTGCGAACGTACTACATAGCACACGCATTCAGTTTTAATGTAATATGCTTCATAAACAAAGCATACATTTATACATTTTATCATTTACAAATACAAATTCATAATTTCTGTCACATCTTCAGTCGGTTTCAATTTATTTCCACAAACGATACATATCATCGTTATTTTCCGTTTTTTTTATAATAATTCTAAATATCTAAAATCAGTAGACATACTCTTGCGTTATGTACACGTAAATATTTGATTGATTCCACCAGTTTTAATTTGTGATCCGAAAACGTGGAACGATGGACAGAAGATGACATATTTTATTATTTTTATTGAAAATATTAAAATACTTACAAATCACACCCCGACACAATTGCAAAACAGACAGTATATACATACGGGACAACAATAAAACAGAAAACCTATGTTAGCTATCTTGATAATACAATTTAATTTGTTGAAGAATGAATGCTTGTCCCATATACAGTGTATACGTGAATGCGTATTGGTCAAAGAAGAGACTACTCTCATCAGAGTTCACAAATACACAACCGAATATACATGTATGCGAAGTCGCGAATACATGCACGCTGTTGAGCCCATCTAAAGATAGCAATTGAGGGTCATAAAACATCCTGTGCAATACACGAGAATGGTTAGTAATTGAAAAATGTAATCTGTTCTTACTAACTGTAGTAACACTATCTCATATTTGTAAAAAATATGGTTTTATGTTATTTGTAATTTTATGAGTGTTTTGGGCTCGTATGTGTCATATGGCACTTTATCTAACATTATGAAATTTCCTTTTTCATATCTTACTGTTTTACAAAATAGTCATCACACATTTAACGTTGTCTACCTATTATCTGTGCATGACTCAATACCTATAGATAAAAAATTATTCAATCATTCTTGTTGTACTGTAATGATATGCGGATGGACATTTATTAAAATAATATTAATGTTAATCACGTAGTTAGTAATTAAGTGTCTCATAGGTCAAACCTGACGGGTTAGCACATGTTGTATGTTTATTCATATCCGTTTGTATGTTATAATTATGTTCAGTGACCCTACCCTTTTATAGTAAATGAGTTTGTTCTTCGCCTTCTACATTATGTGCATAGTAATAGGGTAGTGATAACGTTAGCGTGGGTTGCATATATATTTACCGGTACTGATTGCAGTGTGGTCGCTCTGGTATTCAACCATTGCCAAAACTTACTAAAAAAAGACGTACTCTTTTAAACTGAACTGATGTCTTTATATTGGAGAGAGAGAGAGAGAGAGAGAGAGAGAGAGAGAGAGAGAGAGAGAGAGAGAGAGAGAGAGAGAGAGAGAGAGAGAGAGAGAACAACATAATGGCATTGTGTAACAAGTTTTAGGTTTTTACATTATCTTTCTGTCAGCCCGACATTTGTTTAAAATGAGAGATTAAAAGAAATCTCTAAGATAAAGAATATCATTAAAAAATGACACAATTATAATGACACCAAACAAATGTTTATTTACTTGCCTGTCTATAAATAGTGTTCTGTTTCTGTTATATGGTATATTAAAGTTCAATTATTTTATAGGTCCTCGGCCCATGTACAATGCATCTAAACATTACAATTTTGTTGAGTAAACAATAACATTTTACAAATACATTAATTAATTACTATGAATTGACATATTTTCTTTGCGCAAACGCTTCTCGTATGTAATAAGAAAAAATACAAGGGTGTTCCTACAATTACTAGTTAATACATTATGCTAATTAGAAACTAGATTTACCTGACCATTTACAGGAACATATAATGAAAGTGAATTAAACCGCAGTAGACAAATATTGTTAATGTGAAATATAGTTTTTGGGTTGGACTCAGCTCCATATGAATCACATCGTTATATGCTTATCTTATTTTATAATTAGAGGGAATATTAAACGCATTTAACTCTCCCTTGATTATCATTTTGCCTGTTTGTTGACTCTGTCTGTATTCGCTCACATATTTAAATTCGTTTATGTACAGTTATAAATGTTATATGCAAACATAAAATTAAGATATCTCTAAACAAGGCTACACATGACTTAACATCAAAAGAGTTCATGTTTGAAAAGTAACACATTGGTAAAAGCAAAGTCGTTATTCTAATGTTTATATGAGGAATATGCTCCCAAAATGAAATAAACTAAATCTTAAGGAAGTACACATTTTGATTGAGACAGTATATCGAGTTCAAGTATTTGAACACATGCATTTTACAAATGGTTCTTATGTTATATAGCTAATATAGATTTTCAACACTGAAACACTGACATTTTTAATTTCTGCACAAACTTTACTAATATGAATAAGCAACAATTAATTTGGCAATGAAGCTAGCACTAATTCTGTAATTAATTTATTGCCACAATAAACAAGCTATCCAAAAGGATGTTTAGAATCTAGGCAGTTCACATTTCCGTTACAGATCGTTAATCACTGTTATCGGTACAAACAACTATTCCCTAATTAATTTATTGCCCCAATAAACTCGCTCTTCAAAAGGATCTACATAATCTATATGAAGTTCACAATTCCAATAGGGTTCGTTAAATACTGTTATCCTTAACGATACTTGGTACATTTACAATATGGTAGTACAGCTTTGTATTTGAGAACAGAATGACATTGGAATGACATATACTATACAACTACTCACGCATAAAACGAGGGAAATAGTATGAAAAGACCATTTATATGGTTAATAATGATAATTATTAATCTTCCTATGTTAAGACTAATCACATTTACTATACATCAAGCTTTTATACGTATTTGTATAATAAATCTAGCATGCGTCTGTAATCTTTGAAATTATACAAGAATGCAATGTAGCACTTCGAAATTAAAATGATGTTTGAAACCCAAACATTGATCGCTAAATCTATGATACATCTTGACTATGACTATGTTTTACTGTATTTTGACCCTTATATAACTGTTGAATCACATGTCACACCGATAATCAACTATAAATTTCACTGAATACAACTATACGCTAAACAAACCATTTATGTGTTACATTTTATGTCTTAGTCATTGTCTATGTTCTCAGCATAGACATTTAAGCTCTCACCCCTTTGTCTACCGCTAGGCACATGTATCCCCAGCTCCCAGTATATCCCGTGACTGGCATTCTCCCTACATCAAATTCCCCATATCCAACCTGCCTTAGTCATCTTACATCCTCATCTGCACCATAGGCCGAGTCGATCCATTCTCCCAACCCCCAGTCACTCACTATATTCATTACTGACTATCCCCAGCTTCCATCTTTACCTATCATTTTATCACCAACCCTAGATCGACCTCTTCACAACTCCTAAAATTAGGGCAGATTACAAACTGTGCCTCTACATGTACATCTACAATGAAATTCAACCACTGTTCAAATACGCACTCCTAAACCTGTCAAGTACCATATACCACAACCCCAATTGACCCACAATCAACGACTACTATCCTGGCTAATCCTCCAGTTATACAGTCAACATTCGCAAACTTACATACACATGCACTCCCCTCCAACCTTCCAACTCAACACAGGCAACGCCCGCCACAACTAACTCTAACCCAAAGCTACCTCCCATCACCCTCCAGTTATACACAGTCAACACCCGCAATCCCCAACTCGGCAGACACCCACCTCGCCAGTTTTACCCCCTCAAACATACATACAAATGCACTCGCCTATAACCCCCAACTCAACACAGGCAACGCCTGCCGCCCAACCCCATCCCTACAGACACACGCGCACTCATGCCTCTCGCCTTCCAGCTCAACACAGAAAAATGGTATACCCTACACCACCCCACAAACAAACGCCAACCAAAACGAAACCCCAGTCACCCTACTTCACAACTTAACCACCCTCACTTCCAACATACACTACCTCTTCTAACCCTCAATCTCTATTCAGTCCATATCAGTCACCCCAAACCTCCAACCCCTAACCAACAGACACCCCTCTCCCCTCCAATCCCTGCAGTCCACCAACCTCGACCCCGACCCAAAAAGAACCTGACCCAAAAAGACAAAATCCAAACCCGCACCTCCATCCTTCCCCCTACCCCCGCGCAGACTCTCCCCACTCACCCATCCCCCATGGTATCTGTCACCTTCACTAATTACTACATACATTAAGATGCTATCAACAAACTTACAGCATGATTAGAGATGATATTTACAAACCTTTACAACATTATTAAAGATGATATATACAAATAATTAAAACAGATTAAAGATGATATTTACAAATATTTAATACAGATTAAAGATGATATTTACAAATGTTTAATAATATTTACAAACATTTACAAACATTTACAAATATTTAATACAGATTAAAGATGATATTTACAAAGATTAAATATCTATTAAAGATGATATTTACAAAATAATAAATATTTGTAAAGGTAATAAATAGCTTGTGTTTTCCCAGTGTTAACAATTTGTTCATATCAAAAGACCCATAGAAACCAAATAAGTTATCCAATATTTCAAATTGCACATGTATTCAAAGCAAAGTAAATCAATATCAATTATTATGATAAACATGTTCAAATCAATTTTTCAGATGAAGCATTAACAAACAATGGTTAACTATACTTTTGAGAAAAATAAAGTCTTGCAAATGTTATATTTATATTAAAAACTGAATAACTGAAACCCTTGATTGATATGATATGATATGTACCGTATTCCTTTTCATTTCAAAAAGTGCCATAACTTATATCAACCATGATATGTTTTTATTGTATTATTCATTGTATTGCGTGTGTAATGTTGGTCTTACTATTTAACATATAAACAATAATATCAATTACAAACCCTTAGATTTAGTCAGCCTGAATTTATTAATTAGATGTAGGTCAAATGTATCGGCCGGCCGTATCGCCGGACGCTCGCTGTCCACCATATGGTGTTATATAACAGCCAGACCATGTGCTCTCTCAGACAAAGAGCTTTGTTCATCATCCACATTTGGCGCGATTAAATTGCAAGTATAACCCGTGACTGATTGAAGAAACAGAATCTTATCTGCCGGGTGTACGCGAACTTCAGTGGCAGCCACTGTTGTTATTCAGGGAGGACAAAACAACATGATATTTCTACAACTGAATGCAGGTATAGTGCGCATTTCATGTAATACTTACAGTTCATGTTTTTCTTATTGTGTGTGTCCAATATGCTAATGATTGAAATAACTATTTAAATAAAGTTGATCAAATACCTTCGAAATATTGTAACATTGAAAATAAAGTAAATGTGTTTCTGATAGCAGTCAGGGCACACCCTGTATGAAACGTTTTCATTCTTACAGAATAAAATAAATCAAAACTGGACTTTTTTCTAAAGTTTTGAAACTAAAATTCACACTATTCATCTATAACACATTTATTATTCAAAACAACATCACGTATCTTCCAAATTGATAACAAATATAGGGAGAAGGGAATATGTTAGAATGTAAATACCATACGACGTTCAGAATTAACAGACTTCAAATACATTATATATGAGAATATGTACGATTTTACTAAATTATACAAATATCATTATGTAGAACATTTCTTTATATTTACTATGCCGCATGATATATCAGACAGATTTTGTTGTGATGTTTGTTATGAAAGCATAATGGAATTTTTTAAATTTAAAATGAAACGATGTCATGTTATTGTATCAAGACAAACAGTCTCTTCTTTCTTGATTCATTATAACATACGAATACATAAAAATTACATTCAAGAGTTGTTGTACTGATGTATATTTTGAATATCATATTATGAGATTTATATGGAAAATAAAAAAATAAAATAAAATAAAATATTATGACCTTTATATTTAGTTAGAATATGCAATACCCCTTTGATATTCATGTTTCTTTTATTAATTTGATACTTTTATAATATTTTAGCATTCCTGCACATGGGAAACTTGAAGATGACCTCTCATCGTAGCCTATAACAGGTACATGTGTTTCAAAACTTAACCTAAGAACTAATGTAATAATTGCAGTATACAAAATAATAATATCTGGCAAATCAGAATGTATGACTTTGTATCTTACTAAATCACTCCAAATAGGTAAAACTGAGGTTGTACCAATTTCGATTTATGTTGGTCATTAATATCATTTTTATGTTCGTTTTACTATTACAGCCTAGAAGAACACGAAAGAACCATGTGGTCGGTTCCACCATTTGGTCGAAATATCATTCCCATTGAGGACACAGACATTTTTTAAGCTGAAGCTGAAGAGTGAAATCACCCAGGAGGATTAGTGATGTAATTAACCCCGGGTCGTTTACCCGAGGAAAATAAAACCACCTGTTCCTAACATATATTGAATAGTAATGGCCGGCAGCACAGTATAAATCGAGAATATAACCACATAATTATCAGTGATCCTCTTTCTTAATCAGCAACAATGCCCTGTTATTTTACTTCGTCATCCAGGTAGGGCATTTTGCTGGATGATTTATGAAGTAATTTTAAATAATGCAATTTGTAAATGTATATCTAGGATCTTCAAAAATACTATTACTATATGGTATTGTGTACTTGATATCATTTGAATACATTCCTTAGATTTGATTGTCAGATGTCTTCTCCTAGTCAAGTATTTGCTCTGCAATTGACACTTACGTAATAACTAAATAATGCAACACTTGTTTTGTATTACTAGTACACAACAGGCAAAATGTCTTTTCTTGTTTTGCAATTAGTTAAAATAACATTCCAAGATTGACTTTGCTATTGGCACTTTATGTATTAAACTTTATAACAAAGTACAACTGTTTTTCTCAGAAGCATAATTGCTCTTGATGAAGATAGCAGTTGATGCTGTAGGTGTTAACACTGTATTCATTTAAATCATAACATGCTTGTTATGCGTGTTTAGAACAACATGCAAATGTCAACTATGGACACCAGGTTGAAACCTACAGTAAACCAATACACTGAAACCTACAGTGAACCTTAACATGGAAACCAGACTGAAACCTACAGTAAACCATTACACTGAAATCACACTGAAACCACACTGAAACCTACAGTAAACCATTACACTGAAACCAGACTGAAACCTACAGTAAACCGTTATACCAAAACCACACTGAAACCTACAGTAAACCTGAACATGGAAACTAGGTTGAACCTACAGTAAACCGTAACATGGAAACCAGACTGAAACCTACAATAAACTTAAACATGGAAACCAGACTGAAACCTACAGTAAACCTAAACATGGAAACCAGACTGAAACCTACAGTAAACCTGAACATGGAAACCAAATTGAAACCAAGTGTAAACTAAGTAATATGGAAACCAAGTGGAAACCAAGTGGAAACTATCACATGGAAACTGAGTTGAAACCTACAAGAAAGTTATTCATGGAAACCAGATGGATACCACTTGGAGGAGTGGGTAATTATTCGCACTGGATACCATCCGGATACTGGTGCAAAATTCAGTTTCAGTGTTGCTGGAAACCACATGGAAACTGTGAAAAACTGTCTGGATACCAACTGGAAATAATGGTTTCCATTGGGTATCCTGTTAGTTTCAGTGTTCTGGAAACCAGCTCATTTTTGCTGTGACGGTTGTCTTCCCCCGTTAAGGAACCCAAATTGTCACTGCGCTCTGTAGTAGCCACGGCTGTGGATAATTTCAGCAAAGGCTCTCTCGACTTTTACTATGGATTCTAAACTGCCAGCTTCAATCCCAAGACAGTGCTATCCAATTCATGGCCGTCTCCTTCCAGCATCTAGCCCTACTTTGATAAAGATTTTGCTTACCTGGGAGGTAACACGGAAGCGGGTTTCACTCCAATTAGGAAGAAAGATTTAAAAGATTTGGACAATTCGGCTAGGGCTTCCATTGATGCTCTCTCTTATGTCAATTGGTGTGGCGCTGGCGTCAGGGCACTTTTACCACCCCTATTTAAAGATTATCAAGGAGTAAAGGCTGATACTATGGTAACCATGGCGGCCAGTGATGTTGCTTTGACTCACTCCCTCTTGGATGTAGTGTACACTGGCATTCAGGATGTGGTACAGTTGCAAGTGAACAACCTGGGGAAGTTAACTCTATTGGAAAGAACTAACCTCCTTAAGACAGTCAAGAATTTGCCAGAGAAAACTAAGGACATGCTATGGCAGCAACCTATATCTACAGACACCCTGTTTAATGGCAAATGCGAGGAAGCTGTCGCTTCTAGAGACTCAGCGTCTAAAAGGGTACTCACACAACAACTCGCGACAGCTCTCATTGTACAAGACAGGGATAAGAGGAATCCCCCTAGAGGTAGGGGTAACAGACAGCAAGCTCCACCTCCTCCTAGGAATATCCCATCTCAAGTACAGCGTTCTGTCTTGGATAAGGTAATGGATAATGTGGCTCCTAGGGGACAGAACATGAACAGCTATCAGAGGGGGGCGAATACCCGGGGCAGGGGTCAGAACTTTCGGGGTGGTCCCGGCAGAGGCCAAGGCCCTCCAAGGACAAATTGACTCAACCCAACACTCTCTGAACACCATGCCTTTCGACTTGGAAACGCCCCCGGACAACGATTTAGTTTTGCGATTTTCAACCCACGTTTTAGAACCCCCAGTAGGTCGGCTCAGGCACTTCTGGGAGAATTGGAAAGCCATCACAAACGATCCTTTGATTTTGGAGGTGATAGGCAACGGATACAAACTTCAATTGGAGAGAACCCCGCCCTTAACTATCAACTGACAATCGGTTCTTTCTTCAAGGAGTAAAACTAGAAGTGGCACTAACTTCCATTCAACAGTTGTTAGACAAGAAAGCAATTCGAGAATTACCGGAGTCAAACACCTCTCAGGGTTTCTTCTCGCCAATATTTCTAATTCCCAAGAGAGACTCTCAGGAGTTAAGAATGATTATAGACCTGAAGATATTAAACAAACAATTCCTCAAAAGACCTCCGGCCTTCACCATTGAATCTCTAAAGAACATTCGGAAACTTGTTCTACCCAACATGTTCTTCATAAGCATAGATCTGAAAGATGCATATCTTCATGTGCCCATTCACCCAAGGTCCAGGAGATATCTCCGGTTTGCCATCAATGGCCGGAGGTTCGAGTTCTAAGTTCTACCCTTCAGGATTTCAATTTCCCCCTGGATTTTCAACAAGTTAATGAATCCAGTACTCAGTATACTGCATCAGGAACATATCCGGATATTTGGGTACCTCGACGATTTTCTGGCGGGAAATCAACAACAGACAATGCTACACAAACAGACGTTGTTTATCATACAAGTGTTTTCTCATCTCGGATTCATAGTCCATCCCGGGAAGTCAGAACTAGTACCAACCAGGACCATCAAATACATAGGGGCCATCCTAGATTCGGAGAAAGGCAGGATATTCACTCCGGAACCCAAATGGAGAGAGATATGTCTCAAGATAGAGAAAGTGGTCAGCGCACCCTCAGCCTCAATCAGGGTTTGGAAGTCTCTGATTTGATCTCTGTCAGCAATTCAGGACTGGACATTGCGGGGGTGCCTACAGTTGAGAAGCTGTCAGTATTGGATAAATCAATTCAAAAACATGAAATTGGACCAGCATGTTTTGAGAGACTCAGTGGTTTGCGCGATCTAATGTGGTGGTTGATCAAGGACAACATTCTATCAGGGGTTCCCCTAGTTCACCCAGACGCTCACATGACACTTTACACAGATGTGCGATCTCGGGCTGTGGAGCGCATGTGGGATCATTAATGGTTCAAGGAGTTTGGTCGTCAACCGAGAGCCAGTTGCACATAAACGTTCTCGAGTTACTCAATGCTCTACAGGCGTGGAGAGAGCAACTAGCAGGCCTGAACCTCCTAATTGCAACAGACAACTACACAGTAGTGGCATTTATCAACAAGATGGGGGGCACAAGATCGGCAACACTTATGCAAGTCACCAGGGATCTTTATGCTCTAGTAGACAAGATGGGATGCATGATGAAAGCGAGACATATTCCGGGCAAGACAAACATTCTCTCGGCTTCCCTATCTCGACAGCATCAGATACGGTCCACAGAATGGTCATTCCAACCAACGGAATTCCATATGATTCAGGACAGATGGGAGTCCCCTCATGTGGATTTATTTGCAACGAGTCTAAACAAAAAATTGCCAACATATGTCAGTTTGGTCCCGACCCAGCAGCTTGGGCGGTGGATGCTCTCTCTCTGTCATGGGAAGGCATTGTGGCATATGCATTTCCCCCTACAAAACTAATTCCGGATGTTCTAAGGAAAGTACAGCTTCATCATTGTACTCTCTACCTCGTGGCACCAGCCTGGCCAACAAGGAGTTGGTTCCCGTCTCTTCTAGTGCTACTCTTAGACCACTCACTCAAACTGCCTGTATGGAAGTACCTACTTAAGCAGTCCAATGCCGACTTATTTCACCGAAACCAACACTCCCTGGATCTTCACGTGTGGAGAATATCAAGTCAGCCCTTGCAGGCAGAGGATTTTCGGAGGAAGCATCCATGGCTATTCTCTCAGCTGTCTGACAAATCTGACAAATCTAGATGTCTCTGTCCAGTTAAAGCTTTACGTTGGTATCTGGACGGATCAGGAGATTTCCGGAAAAACAGGAAAAGACTTTTTCTACCATGTAAGGTTAACCTTGAAGAGTGTGTGTCAGAATCTGGAGATTTATACAGGGGACAACCATCTCGGTGACAGTGAGTATAGACTCACATATTTGGTGAAGGGTGTTCAGCATTACCACTGGGCCGGAATACTAGATATTCGGCTATTTATAGTCACAGGGGTTGATTCCGGTGGTACATTTACTAATCATAACCTAAAAAGTGCATTTAACTCGTATTTTGTACACGGCAGGAAATGCATGTATTTACCACTGTTTAACCAGACGTTGTATTTTGCTGGAATTCCTTGTTAATTGTGGCTGCATTGCTTAGGTAGCACAAGTTCTTAATTGAATATCACTCTTTTCACGTGTTGTTTGCGCTCCACTTTGGTATTTAAGCACATGTTTCGTTCTGGAAACTGGAGAATTGCATTTTGGTGATGGTAAACTCCACCTTTTTGCCCTGTATGAACTAACAAAATCTGTAGATAAAGTAAAGTTTTGGAAATTTCACTCTGTCAATGTAAAAAATGCTAATTGATATTTTAAGGCCTAATACTTTATATAAATGGCTGTTTATTCTTCACATGACTTTACCTTAAGGGTAACAATTGGAAATAACTTGAAAATCTATAAATTACCTTACGTTTTGTAGGGTATGCCAGAAAGGTAAATATACCCACCATCCTATACGTGGGATTCTAGGCAAATATATCAGAGGAAAGAGGTAATTATTAACAATTACATTTATTGTTTTTAATTAATAAGTAAACTTACCTCTGATATATTGAGTCTAACCCTCCCGTGTCAATAACCTTCCCTCTCTTTATATTTACAGTTTGGGGTAGACACAAGTATTATGACAAGCTGGAGCAGTGCCCCTAGCGACCTCTTACGAGAAGGGACATAACTCTGCACCAGATAGGACTGGAATACCCAAAGGTAATTGAATTTCCTTTCGTTTCTTCTTGGAAATTGTTTCATCCAAAACAAGATGTAGGCAAATATATCAGAGGTAAGTTTACTTAGTAATTAAAAACAATAAATGTAATTGTTAATGATCTCACACAAGCGATATCTACTGTGGGAGTCAGTTTTGGATGATAAAACAATGATCTCACGCGGCGAATTGGCTTATGACGTCACAGTGTTGCTGTGGTGACGAGCTGTTCCCAGCGGCCGTTCAGCGAGAAAACGACACTTTTCCGACGTAATTACAAGGATAACCTCATATAATAAATGTAATATCCGTCAATTCGTGACAAATACCATGTTTATCTCATCTCATGAGGTAGGAAAGTTATATATTTTAAATCGTGTCTGTGCAACTCGTGAAAATATAACATTTTTACCTCACTCGATGAGATAAACATGGTATTAGTCAAGAAAAGACAGATATCCTCTATTTATCAGTGAAATAAACTCTCCATCACGCTAGAGTGAAAATAACTTTTATTTTCACTGCGACCAGTGACTGATATAATTTGACGTCATACAACAATGGTCTGACGCAGCGATTTTGATTATGACGTCACAGTGTTACTGTGGTGACGGGTTGTGCCTTGTGGCAGCTAAGTGTGAAAACAACCCTTTTCGGACGTTATTACAAGGATAAATAGAGATTACATAACGAGTGAGTGCATATCGAAAATATTCCAACTCAATATTTTCAAATGTTGTGATTTATTCACGAGTGAAAGTGAGTGAATAAATCACAACATTTAAAAATATTGAGTTGGAATATTTTCGATATTCAACACTGACGAGTTATGTAATCTATTTATTACATAATTATTATGAAACTTTATATTCATTTGAATCAGAATATGCGCGACATTACCGCGTAATAATACTAATACGGGAAATTAATCTAGGTGGAGTCAAACCATAAAACAGTGAAAAATTTAGTCCCGTTTTCCTTTACGCTTTCGCTCGCATCTACATAAAACATCATATTTACACAATCATTATCACAATGTTTGTCGTCATCAATGTCCTAAATCAAGATATCAAGAAGCACTTTAACAGCAAACATTGACGCTGTTGACGTCGACGGAGGTCGTCATTCCTTGACCGGCTGTTTTCATACAACCGTCCTTGCTGAACGTTTCTACATGCAAGTTTCTTATTTTGAACTTCATACATGTATATCTGAACGTTGATCACATCAAAAACTGCGCCACTCGTGAAAATATAACCTTTCTACCTCACTCGATGAGATAAACATGGTATTAGGCAAGAAAAGACATATATATCCTCTATGTATTCACTAGATGCTATGTCACCAATGTGTGAACAAAAAAAACTTTTATTCGAAAATTAATCAAACAATCCAAAAGTTGACCCCTTCTGTCTATTTCATTATGCCAAGTTAAAAATATGCACCACTGACGTGTGTATCACATTGTACGTGTGAGAATATTTATTGTAAATATAGGATGATTCATTGTCATTATATATATGAATGTATTTGTACCGGCGTTACAATGAAGCCATTGCTTAACAATTACCTTGTATGAGAGTTGCGAGTCACACAGTATCAAAAGACAACCAAACACATTTGCTAACTTTATTTTTTCTAAACTAACCGAAAAGTTGTTTTATAAAGTGTTACTGGAAAACAAAATGATTTTTTTCTTCCGATTTTCGTCAATTCACAACTGCTTATCTCAAATGTAAAATCAAATGTCCTAGGTGGAGAATATAAGTTACTCTTCTTGAATTTTCATCTTGATTTCTTTTCGATACAAACGATGATTATTGATTTTATCCTCCACCGTATTCTCTGCTGGATCATCCACCATATCCTCCACGAAGTCTTCCACCGTATCCTCCATTGCCTCCTCCACCAAATCCTCCACCAAATCCTCCATCGCCTCCTCCACCGTATCCTCCACGGTATCCTCCACCGCCTTCTCCACCGTATCCTCCACCAAATCCTCCATCGCCTTCTCCACCGTATCCTCCACCAAATCCTCCATCGCCTTCTCCACCGTATCCTCCACCAAATCCTCCATCGCCTTCTCCACCGTATCCTCCACCAAATCCTCCATCGCCTTCTCCACCATATCCTCCACGGTATCCTCCACCGCCTTCTCCACCGTATCCTCCACCTAATCCTCCATCGCCTTCTCCACCGTATCCTCCACCAAATCCTCCATCGCCTTCTCCACCATATCCTCCACGGTATCCTCCACCGCCTTCTCCACCGTATCCTCCAACTAATCCTCCATCGCCTTCTCCACCGTATCCTCCACCAAATCCTCCATCGCCTTCTCCACCATATCCTCCACGGTATCCTCCACCGCCATCTCCACCGTATCCTCCACGGTATCCTCCACCCCCTCCTCCATCAAGTCCTCCGCCAAATCCTCCATCACCTTCTCCACCGTATCCTCCACCATATCCTCCAACGTGCCTTTCTGTAATTTGGAAAAAAATATGTTTGAAAAAACAAGTTTTGTCATAAGCCAAATCAGTACACACCAGTGCATGCAACAAAAATACTCTTGAGTGAACAGATCGGGGAGCAAAAAATCAGCACCTTAATAAAATATTAACTTAACCATCAGAATCCGATTAATCAGAGAATTGCTTAAGGCCACATTCAACATTATCAGAGAGTTGGTTAGGCAATATTGTATTTAAATTTGAGATACCCCAATAACATATAATGATGACACTTTCATCAACCATACTCAAAATACATTTGAAATACAGTGTATGGTTTACAGGTGCAAAATGCAAAAGTACCAACATAACAACCAACATGCACAAAACGTTGTTTATTCTATAGCATAATTCATCAAAGTTTGAATAAACCGTTGCTTATTATCAACATACTCTAGTTGGTAACTCACCGTAGCAAAATGAGTTCCTCTCAATAAATCACTAGACCAGATATAAAACTGAAGAATAAAGAGAGTTATTTCTCCAACTCTAAGTCCCCGCTAGGAGGCTTACCCAGTGACCTCATTCCTTCCTTTATCGAGTTTCAACATGGACATGTTTCGTGCAACTTTCAGAGTTTTCTAACTTTGTGAATAATTAAATAGTACACTCGACTGGAGTTTATATATTCATATTTTTTAGGCCTGTGTATCATGACCTAAGTGGCGAGACAATGTATCCCGATACCAGATTATTAGGCGAGACGATATATCACGAAAGTATTGGCAAGATACGTGCGAGACAATTATCATCATGATACTATGGCGCCGATACAATACGTATTCCGGTTCACAACTATTTTACAAAAAAAGATAATAACAGATAAGATAATTTGAATTTTTATGTGTTTTCCAGTAGATATTAAAAAATGTGAAAACCTGAATGAACATCCTCATGTTTTCAATACCTAAAAGTACAATATCTGAACTGTCATTCAAATATGCAACATTAAATTATCACACTAGTTTACTCTCTCACACTCATGTTCTTATTCTATGCATTGACAGTTGACATACAGTTAGACACAAGTATCATTGACCTTTAATGAACTGCGTATGGTTTAAAGATATAAGATATAAACATCCTCATGTTTTAAGCATGAAAATTAAAAATAAAATATCTGAACTTTCAGTTAAATTTGCAACATTATATCATGACATTAGTTTACTCTTTCACACCCATTGTCTAAGTCTATGTCTTGGCAGTTGACACACAGCTGGACTCAAGTATTATTGGCCTATAATGTACTGGCTATGGTTTAAAGATATAAGATATGCATTAATAGTGTAATACTGAGCCAGTACAATAACTATTAAATTATATTAAGAAGAAGCAACATCAACATTAGAAAATATATTGTCAGGTTAATAGTACTTAAAGGGGCAGTAGCACATTTTTTGCAAATTTTATTTTTTCAAATTTTCCATTTATAATGATAGTTTATGTCATTTATATTTACTTTAGAGGGTAAAACATCTTATTACATAAACCAATTATCCACTGTGGTAAAAACGGTGTTGCGTATAAAGCAAAAATTGCATGGCGGCCTTTTTATTGTGAACACATTTTATTATTTCTAATGACAAAAACAATCCCATGGCTTAACTGAGCCATGTACACTCATTGTAAACTTTATTTTCCGAAGAGAGAAGGGTGTTTACTATTAGTGAAATTATTTTTCAAATACATTTCATCGACTTATTTGAGCGAAAAAAAACGTGCTACTGCCCCTTGAATGTACCCAACAAGTTGAAACAACAGATTACCAAGTTCATCCCAACTCTAGGAAGTAATATTTTTTTTAATCTTCAAGACAAATTCAAACTAAAATAAATCCTTTTCATAATGAGATAGTTAGAGCTCTCTCTCCAGTAACTATACCAAACTTCTCAGTTAATCAAAGGTCTCAATAGTGTTCACACCTGACCTATCATAAAGAGGTTCCACAAACAGTTACAGATGAAGTGAACTGAAACCCACCTTATAGCTGTTATTCGAGACTCATTGCATTTGATATGATAATAGATTTTTCTTATTAAAATAAGGATTCGATTTAGTGTGCCTGAAACAGATTACACCAGGTGCAACCTGATTTGCTGCTTTAGTGGCACTTTTAAACAATTAGTCGTTTCACATATATATTAAGTTTGATAATTATTATTTCAGTATCAAATACATTATTTATCTGATCTGATCAGAGCTACACTTAGTGACGACTATATATTGTAATAACTCCTCCAACCAGTATTTTTGAGTTCTAAAACAATGCTCGTCAAAACAACAGTTAAATTTCTTGGGGCCAGTAGTTATTTTCTATTGGAAAAATTGGTCAGAATTGTTTTCAGAAATCATATTAAGTTCATGTTTAATATAACATTCTAGAGGCAACGTTGTAAATTGTTGTCAGAACAAGAATAACAGAAGTAGTCCTGTTCACACAAAAAACTTGTCCTTTACGGGTCCTTTGGATTATTTCTGGCTGAATGTCCCTAGTCTGAAAATTTCACCCATCAATTTACAATTAGCGCGCAGGACTATTTCATGTGTGAAAATTATCTCTGATGTCAAGTTGTAAAATGTACATATGCCATCTACCAAAAACTGCAAATTAAGCTCATGTTTAAAGGATGAGAGGACAAAGGCAGGGTGAGGGTATCAATTAGTGGTGAAGGTGGAAGCCAGAGTGAGGAAAATGGATTAATCATTTGTGGATTAAGCGGTTGTAAGCTGATGGGATGAAATAGCCTTGATCCCTATTCATAGAGATTTGACCACATTTATGTCATTGTCACCTCATCTTGTTGTATTTGTTATCTCTTTATCATACCAACATGTATCCTGTATATAATCTGCTGTTTCACCATCTCTTCCATATGCTTGATAACGGTATAAGGATCTATACCGAAACGTCGCTATTGTTAATAAAGAAGTTTATCATTCATAAAATATGTGTCTTCTTCATCACACCAACTTCTAGAATGCCTCTCAAACAGTTTAATCATAACTTAGGAATTTCATTACCTTTGACACAATGTATTTGTGCAATAATTTGAAAAAAACCCATTCATATTTGAATATATAAAAATAAAACATGCCTAAAGATTAAACTGTCATTCTGGTAAGCTGTCAAACATACGACTTTTAACTTGGAAATCCAGGGATTTAGCCAATCCATTCCATTGTAGGGGTGTGGTCATGTAAAAATATTCAAAACCATCTAATTTTTGCTTGATTTATTTGTTATCCCGGTATTTATTTAAGTAAAATGACTACATCTGTCTTTATTTGATTAGACATTGTGGTATTTGGAGCTATAACTAAAAGTTATAATGCACAAAAGTTATAAAGGCAACAATCTGGACACCCTTACAGTATAATGTACCATCCAGTCACATGACAAAACATTGAATTAGGTCAACAGCTTGAAGTGGGTCATTTATTTTTATCAATAACTTTTTTCTAGATGATTTAAACTTCACAATAGGATCGTAGACGAGTATGTATGCAAGGTTCTGGAGCAGGGGTTCCGTATAGCCGTCTCTTCCCCCCTCCAGAACCTAACTCCTGAGCGAGGCGAGGACCTCTTGAACAGAGCCCTTCGCGAGCCACTGTCACTTCGCCTGTGGAAACGGCTGATGGGGCTTCTGATCTAGCCAAGACTTCACCCTAACAGTTTTTCTCAACGCTCACGTGAGGGAGAAGTCGTGTCGTCCACCATTTAGCCAAGTGGAGGGCGGTGGACAGCGTATTCTCAGGGGTTACTCTGCAGCCTCCTCCGGCCATGTCACAACTTTTCGAGGACAACTCAACTCAAGGATGATTGAGCCCATCTGGTCTCAAAACAAAGGGCAGGCGTGTGGTCTCCAGTGCAAGCCGCGCCGCCTTAGAACTAGACACGATTCGCCTGGCAATTGCTCACTGGTCGACCCCCTGAGGGGCGAAGTCTTTCTAGTCCATACAGACAAGGGACTCAATTCTGCAACTGGTGACGGTAGACAGTCTCAACCTCTCTCTTCGTGCGGTGCACATTCCAGGAGCCAGACACATTATTGCGGACACTCTGTCTCGCACGGACAAACCTCCATCTATGGAGTGGATGTTGCACCTGAGAGTGTTCGAGAGTTTATGTCTTCAGTTCGGAATACCTCACATAGACGTCTTTGGGATACGGCTCAATCACCAGCTGACAACATACTTGTCTCCAGTGCCCGACCTGGTGGCCTGGGGGCCTGGAGCCTAGACGTGCTTTCGTAAGGAAGGGAGGGGATGGACGCTAACGCTTTCCCCCTCCGGCAATACTGTACTCCCCCTGCTTGCGCTAACCCTCATGAGATCAGAGCGGTCTCAGCTACTATGACTCTTCATAACAATATTTCTGTAGCGGACATCATGGCAGGCTGTTTTTGGAAGTCTGACATGGTGTTTCCTCACCATTACTTACACGATGTGACTACCGAAAATCTGGAATGCGTGGCGAGGCTGGGGCCTCAGATTTTCGCCAAACAGCGTACCTCCTCGGGGCACACGTCCAAGGGTTTCCCATTCTTGACGTTGAGGATTGTTACCTTTTTCCTTAAGGAGAGATGGGACCCAGAAATCGAACTCGCTTACGGCAACATTTTGCGACAACAATTTATTTTTGTGAATAAGTCTCAAAATATATGGATTACGTTGTGTTGGGCATAGGTTTATCTGTACACTAACGGGGAGCGCTTATATTTACCGTAACGCCTTTATAACGGTCATTTTACGACATGCTGTATAGCGTTACCGTCACCTATATTCGCGGTAAATATGTTACTACGTGTGTTATTCGAATTACATGCGTATCTCAAGTTAGTGACGAATTTAAACTGCCTGGTATAATCAACTGATAGTTATTCTTTCATCGTGCACTCTTAGATTGATAATATATTCAATAATGATTACACAGTAGGCCGTCAAAGTTACACTTGAAATCATCAAAACTGCCTTGACGTCAGGTTTTTACGTTTATGTAGGTAATTTAAAATGTGACGTTAAAGTGGTGAAAAACGTCCGGTGACCCCCTATTATTCTTTCTGAATTCGTTTGTTCAGTTAACTGCGCACATCATATTAAAGTATTAGCAATATCTAAAATATGTGTGTAAGTGACAAATCCTGTTGAATATGAGAAACACGATGATAAAAATGCCGTTTTTAATTAAAAAGTGCTTAATTTAATTTTGTTTCCCTTTCCAGCGTCATAAAATTTCAAAATATAGTTTTGCTATACATCCCCGAATGTGACTGAAATGTATCTGAAAGGATTCGGAGTTTATTCGTTGACAGCGAGCGCTTAATTACAATACACCAAATCAGTCAAAAATGACGTAATTTGCCAACGGGTGTATTATTTTTAATGCTGATAACTCTTTAAATCGTCCGGTGACCCCCAAATTTTCTTACATTTTTGGATAAAAGACATGATAAACTTGCTATTTTGAAAAAAATAAACGGATTCTGAAATATTTGATTTCATCGTCCCACTGTTTGCGCTGACCCAGGAGGGGGCGAGTTACCTCTTCTGCTCTCTGATTGCCACGCGGCACGCCTCCTTCAGTGGCAAGCTGGCTCCAGTGAGTTATCAACTAGAGAATGTAAATTATAGTACGTTTTTTAGTAAACGTCATTATTTATACATATATATACATATATATTTCAACAGTCTTTATATCCCTCCCGCCTCCCCTCCTGTGAGTCTGAGAGCTGCCTGCGTCCAGGCTCCAGGAGGAAGGAATAACATCACTTGGTGAGCCAATAATCTATAATCTATATGCTGAGCATTTGCCCATAAAGTACAAGTACAATAAACACTGTTGAAACATTGAAAACCGTAAGAAATTGAACGTTGAAAAAGGAACAAGAACAAGAACCGTTATAGAATTGTTTGAAACAGTCAGGAAGCTATCTGTTGTGTGCACTCTATGCCATCAACTTTACTTGAAGAGAAGGGCCATTTCCCTCTGCAAAATCATCTACCACCTTATCAATGTTGACATTGAAATCCCTGTGAATATGAAGTAGTGCAAGAGCATTAAGCCGCCCGTTACAATTGTTGACCTGAAATACGTTTTAACACGTCTCATTGCGCTGAAGAAACGCTCAGCCGTTGCAGAAGACACTGGCATTGTCACAAGTGTTTTGAGGGCACCATTGATATTCGGAAAAAGATCTTCTTTTGCGAAGTCCAGTGTTGCAACCAAACACAACGGTTTCTCGTCTGCTGGAACATCTTGTCAACGTGATTTCCATCACCTAAATTCTACCGTCTGTTGCTCATGTGAATTGTCTTTCAACTCAGTGAACTGTGCGAATATTCGCATCCCAATTTCCTCGGTCATATGATGGACTGGAGAAGGTAAAAACTCCTGAGCTTCGAATCGGCCTTCGAATCGACCTGTCCTCTCAATGCTGAGACATATGATCCAGCAAAGGGTAAAACAGATTCCTCTGCCAGTAGGCTTCAGGTGTAGACGCAGGGTCATTGTCGCGACACACATTGGTTTTGTTGGAGCAATGTCGTATTTGTTTGCCATGTCGGATGCCTCACTGAAGAGCTCCGTCCATACAGACTCGTCTTCATGTATCTGTCGCAAACTGCTGATGACAACATAAGCCTCGCTTGAAGCATGGGTCAGTTTTATTGTCGCAGATTGCAACATGAGAGAAAGCTGAACTGTGTACTGGATGATATGTTGAGTCACAACGAGGCCAATGATAAAATCAAAAGATTGAAAGGATCTCAGGGATCTTGCCCCAGAGTCGCAATCCAGTTCAAGGGCAGTCAAACTTTCAACTATAACATCAAATGATGCTTTGAAAGTGGAAAACGAACCCGCAATGCAATGAACATAGAAAGCATCAGGATACTGACGTCTAATGATGGCTTGGACACAATTCAAATGGCCACTCATGTTTGAGGCACCGTCATAACCTTACCCCCTCATATAGCCTTTCTTGACTCCATATTTGTCTAGTTTTTATGGAAAGGATTCGGCTAAGGGAGCCGCCCTTGTGCTTTCAGCCTCAGTAAAAACTAAAAATGATTCCTTGAGAGTAGTTTGACCCTGATCATTTATAGAAATGTGTCGAACAGAGATATAAATTTGTTCTTTGGTTGAGGAATCTGTTGCCTCATCAGCAATGAGTGAAAAGCATGTCTGCAAATTACAGTTATTTACCAACTGTTTTCTCACTTGTGACGCACAAATATCAAGAAGCTCATTTTGAATGGCTGGTGATAAGTATTTGTTTCCAATTGTGCTGTTGTGCAAATGCCTGTTCAATAACTCATCTGTTTTCGCATGGTACTGCAAGAGAGCTACAAAATTGCTTTTCACATCATCATGACCTCTGATTGCAATATTCTGTCTTCCGCACAAAACGAGTGTCTCAATTAGTGGTTTGAGAATTGCACAGTTTCTTTCAAATGTTTCTTAGTGCGCATTGGAAAGTTGACAACAAATATCATCCTGTTTATTACTGACTACTGTTCTATAGTTCAAAGATTTCTCAGTTCAAACATGATGTGAAGTTTTGTATGCCTCTTGAGAAGTGTCCCGATATTCGCCCAATCGTAAATGTACGAGGTAACAAATGCACCTTTTTGGCTGTCACTTCTGAAAAGAGCACATGGTAAGCAAATGACACTATCTTTGGAAGGAGAATATCGGAGCCAATCATTGTGATCAAGATGGGTTGGATTAAATTTCCGTTTCAAACCTCTTATGTCCGTCAACGGATAGTTCAGTGTTTTGTCAGCCCTTACATCAGTTGAATCTATATTGCTGAGCAGAGAAGAACGAATTTGTTATGATTTTACTTTCTTTCCTGTATACAAGCCAATATCGGTACCAGAGAAACTGTCAGATGGTTTCTGTGAATCAGAAAGCAATGAAGGTTTAAAAGTCGCGTCTTCTTCCCCGATAGAGCTCAAAGAATTATTTTTTGAATTCGAAGACTGAACCTCTGTTGTCATTTTTGTACAATCTTCACTCTTTAACTTTTTACTCATGATGTCCGAAATAGTCGACTCGAAATGATTAATGGTCTATACTGCTGTGCAATTCCCTAAACACTGATTTGCTAACACACTTGTACTGAGAAGAGAATAGACTTAAACCACCGTGACAAAACGGCGCTGCCATAAGTGTTTTGTCTAACACAAGCTTGACACGCTAATGCCAGATGACAAAATATAAACAGTTTTGACACTTCTATAAACATTGCTACACTAGTCATCATCGAATGATTGGTTAAGATCTTGTTCTGCGGAGACTATTGCTATCTGACGAATGTCACCAATAAATTACCAAAAAAATTAACAGAAGCCTGATCTTTTTTTTAAATGTTTCTTTTTTAATTTGAAAGTGTAAGCACTTGCTTTTTGTGCTGCATGGTAGTTATGCCTCTGCCATCCCTGAAAATATCAGGCAAATCGGTCCAGCCGTTACTTCAGCATCGAGACCTCTGCTTGACCTTGAGCTCCGTGTTTGATTTGAATCCTTATTAATCAATCAGTTATTCTGCTTTAGAGTGAGCTATGAAATCTGTCTCTAACTGTAGTGGTTTTCCAACAAAAAATCTCCAATGAAAATATCCCTCGAAAAATAGACAAATATCATGTTATTGTGCCCTACATGAAATTCTTCATTCTTAGGACAAAAGGTTATACTGCTTATGATGATAATATTTATATTGATTACAATTAAACAGGTTATATAAGTTTATGTTTTCCAGAGAATACTAAACAAATGAACTTTTGACGATTTTGGACGTTATTGCAATATTCTTTTTTTTATTTTATTTATTTTTATGAAAAGGTAATATAGAAAATTTGTTGTTTTTGAAATTGTGCATACACAAGTGCAGATCAAAATTCAATTGCATTGTTTAGGGGTCCTTTGCAAGTTAAAAAATGGGGATTTTTGGCAAAAAATTCAAAGGACTGTTATTCAAAAACCATGAAAGATGCATGCTTGAAAATCATTGCCCGTATTAAATTCATATACCCACTTCCAGATAAACAATCAAAAAGGTCGGTTTCTGTAATGGTTTAAGAGCAACTATTCTCCAAACAATGTGCACAAAAACACAATATTTCAATAAATTTGTTTTATCATTGTTCAAATCGTGACCTAAATAGCCCCAAAACTTCACTTTTTAAAAACTATCATATACATGTAATTGGCTCAGATTATTAACCGATAAGTAACCTTCAAAATGAGATCACATATGCTTGGTAGTAGAAGAACATTTCAAAGATGCATACGATCAAACCGGTTTTGTATATATAAAGTATATATATATATAATATTACGAAAAACAGGACAAGATTGGTTTAAGCCTTATCCGCCAAACTCTGAGAATTTGTTACGGCAATATCAACAATTGGTTAAAGACATATTTGCCAAACTCTATGAATTTGTTAAGGCAATATCCACCATGATCAGAGAATTGGTTTAAGCCATATTCGCCAAATTATGAGAATGTGTTAAGGAAATCCACAAGAGTAGACCTAAAAGGGCAGGTTTCGTCCTAAGCTAAAATAGTACACTCTGACTCTGCACGCAACAACCTTCCCAGTATATCTGTCTTCTCCGAAACACCTCGATCTTTTAAGGCATGCTCGAGATTTCGTCATCAGAGAATTAGTTAAAAACATGTATATTCTGAGAATTTGTTACGGCTATATCCACCATGATCAGACAATTTGTAAAGTCATATCCACCATGATCAGACAATTGGTGAAGGCCATATCCACCATGATCAGACAATTGGTGAAGGCCATATCCACCATGATCAGACAATTGGTAAAGGCAATATCTACCATGATCAGACAATTGGTAAAGGCCAAATCCACCATGATCAGACAATTGGGAAAGGCAATATCTACCATGATCAGACAATTGGTAAAGGCCATATCCACCATGATCAGACAATTGGTAAAGGCAATATCTACCATGATCAGACAATCTTTAAAGGCAATATATACCATGATCAGACAATTGGTAAAGGCCATATCCACCAGCTAGTTAACAGTGTTTTTAACAAAGTTTTTAAACAAATCAAGAAAATAGAGTATTCACCGTGCAACGCTGTGCCACCAATCTGTGAACCAGGACCAGATCGTTTTCCGCTTAAAGGATAACTTCCTCTGTATACATTGTAGAGTGTCCCAATTTCCCTCTCTTGTTGTTCTCCGTGTGATGGGAGATCTCGTCTTGGCTCAATTACCTTTGCTGTAATAGGAAAACCAATTATTGGAAACTAGTAGACGCTTACCTAACTGAAAACAAGGTTTTGGTTCGATTTCAGTATATAATTTAACACACTGTGGTGTAGTGAAATGGCAAAGTCATTTTGCCCGAGCTAATCTGCCTTATCCAAATTCTGACTTAAAATGCGTTCACAAACATATTGACTTCGTACCACAAACATTACACGTTTTGGCATGTATACTTACTCCTTCGTCAGATAGATGGACTCAGTGAAGGATATTGACGGAGTAAGTATGTTTGCCGCATGTATAAAGTTTTGGCCAGAAATATGACCAGATTTCTCTTGCAGCTTATCACTTGGCCTGTGACTTGTTCTTGCTAAATAGATCTTTTCAGTGATTCTAGTTACCACGCCATACACGTCATCTTTGTTTTATCAGTTAACGTGTAAAAAGAACCAACTACAAGTATGTATACATGAGTACGAATTCATCCAATTCGAAAACCCAGTGTGCGTAAGTATTTTGGATGATCAAAAAAAATCCAGGAGGCTAAAGTATATCAGTGTGGCTTTTGATGGGAGTAAAGGCTTGTGAGATATGAACCGTATGTAAACTGAGAGATAATCTGAATTGAAACAAATTCACACAATAAACTTTTGTCTTAGGTGAGTGAGTGAGTGTTTAACGTTGTTTGGGCAGTATTTCAGCCATTGGAGGCAACCTTTGCAATGCGGTCAGGTAGTGCATAACCAACTTGGTAACCTCTCTTTAAATCATAGCATAAATAAGCAATATTTACAGACGACCAACTCGGATGATGCGCCACCGGGTGGAAGGAAAATGAGTATAAAAAACTGACATTAAAAGAACCTCACCTTCAACCCCAACGAGAAGAATAAACAGAAGAGCCCAAACCATAGCTCCAGTCATCGTTCTAGTTGTATTGTGAGTATCATATGTGAGACCTGCGGTATTTTATAAGTTAAGGTAATTTGATATCGATTTTAAGTTTGAAAACCACAAACTAATTAGATGTCGTGGCATAATTGCCTTCATGATTTATGCAGATGATAGTCATACTCGATGAAACTGCACCACTTAGAGAGGAAATTGTAGAAACTAACATCACGTTAGTCTAAATATCTTAACAAACACTTATGATTGATAAGTTTATATTTTTCAGCACTGAATGAACATTTTTAAACTTGCAGAACTAGTTTGAAGTAAAGTATCGCCCAGGTAAGTTATGTTCATAGGTACTAATAATAAACTAGAAAGAAAATAAACCATGTTGTTTTTGTTTCGTTTCGCATATCGACTAACTCAAGTAAAGTTAAGCGTATGCACTAGGCATCACATGACATGACATCGTTGCAGATGATTCAAGGAACATATATAATATAATGTTATACTTTTTGTTTTTACTTGCGTTCCTTTTATACTCAAAGAATTGAATGGGTTATGTTCCAAAAATAAAATAAAAAAATAGGGAAAATATTGCAAACACTATTTAATTTATTGAAGACTCATTTGTTTGAAGACTTGTTCTTGAACCATGACCCAGACAGTCGTGCAGCATATGGATATCTACCAGTAACAGCTGCAGAATGAAACATTGGGAAAACATTCAATTTGGATTCGTAATATTTAGATAAAATTAAAACATTAAACACATAACACACTTCAAATTCATCAAAATATAAACTCGCATTTTCATCTTAAGTAATGATTCTGAAAGAAACTTTCTAAGAAAATTTACATTACGGCACTAGTATTTTATGTTTGGGCAGATTGACAGCATTGGATAGTCACTAGTTCCAGCTTGAACATTCTGAAAAAAATGTGGGGGAAATTTTACACATAAGTAATCTACTTTATATTTTTTTGTCTAAATTAATATATATATAAATTAATTCTGCGCTTATGTATAGTATGTTTGTAGAAATTAACCGCGGAACTGCTGTCATATCACTTTCCATGGAGTGTTTGTCTTTAAGCTCCGTCATTTCAAGTGACGTGGCCGATGCTTTGCCTTACCTATATGGTTTAAACATATTTTTATTCATGAAATGAATTGGGATTGATGAACAAGCTGTGTAGCTTATATTAACACCGCTCCCAGCCTTACCTGTATGAACCAAATGACAGTTCAAGTGACATTGACACAAGAGAAGAAGACTCTCGCGGGAATCGGGGCGAAGAGAGATTAAGTAGCACCAATTGATCAAATTATGTTCCATAATCGGCAGGTTAATTTTGTTTTGTATGTATTAATAACTAAAGTAATACGGTAGGTATAATTTCATAACACTGAACGATTGGCTGTTCACATAAGCGAGACAACATTGATGTAATGCAATGCAAACTATTTTCACTTCACTTTCATGAATAAAAACATAATAACTCGATTGGTCAACAAGATTGCTCCATTGTACACGCAAACATATACATTATGATAACACAGATTGATATGGACTGATCCTGTGTCCCAGTGCTGTCGCCGCCGTGGATGCTGTTAGGGTGCGGTTCCGCAGGCGTAATCTCTCTCTCTCTCTCTCTCTCTCTCTCTCTCTCTCTCTCTCTCTCTCTCTCTCTCTCTCTCTCTCTCTCTCTCTCTCTCTCTCACTCTCTCTCTCTCTCTCTCTCTCTCTCTCTCTCTCTCTCTCCTCTCTCTGTGATGATAACTGAAGAGGAAGTGAACTCAAACATTGACAAGCTGAAACATAATAAATATCCTGGGCCTGATGGCATAGCAGCTGAATTCATTAAATCATCCAAACCATACTCTGTGAAATATCTTACATTACTTTTTAATCAAATATTTGATAAAGGTTATTTCCCAGAAGTTTAGGGTGCAAGTATAATATGCCCACTATTTAAATCAGGATTGAGACAAGACCCTGGTAATTATAGAGGTATTTCTTTAATAGATTCTCTTTGTAAACTGTTTACTTGTATTTTAACATCCAGGCTGCAGAAGTGGTGTGAGAGGAATGATATTATCAGTGAGTGTCAGGCTGGATTTAGAGCTGGGTATAGTACTGTTGATCATATATTTTCATTGAATGCTGTTGTTCAAAAGTATGCACATAAGAAAAGGGTAGATTTTATTGTGTTTTTATAGATTTTTTTAAAGGCGTTCGAAACAATTAATCATAAAGTTTTGTTTGATTGTCTTAAGGATGTCAGAATAACTGGTAAGTTCTACTACATCTTAGTGTCCATGTATATGAAGCTGGTATCTTGTGTTAGGACTCCAAATGGCCTCACTGATACTTTCAGATGTAATCAAGGTACCCGTCAAGGCTGTATTTTAAGCCCCCAAATATTCATAATTTTTAACAATAGGCTTTTTTCAGTTTTAGAAAAGTTTGGAGGAAAAGGTGTTAATTTCAGTGCTAGTGTAGATAATCTTTATGCATTGATGTTTGCTGATGATGTGTCAGGGGTTGGAGATACTGCACTTCAGTTGCAGAAGAGGTTAAATGCACTAGAGCTATTTTGTAGGCATACTGGTATGAAGGTTAATTTGGATAAAAAAATGTTTATGGTGTTTCGGATTTCAGGATATTTGAGACATTATGAAAAGTGTTTTGTCGAAGGTAAACACATTGATGTTGTATCATCTTATTGGTATCTTGGTATAGTTTTCACCCCCTAGACTTTCATGGACTAAGGCTCAACACTGTCTACTTTCCCAAGGTAATAAAGCACTTATCTCTATTTATTCTTTTCAAAGAAATTTTGGAATTTGTCACCCCAGGATCTTTTTAAATTGTTTGACTCTATTATTCTGCCTATTTTGTGTTATGGTTCTGAAGTCTGGGGAACATCTTATTGTACAATTATTGAAGGTCTCCAGATTAAAGTTTGTAGACATCTTCTTAGAGTTGGTAGAAATGTTAGTAGCAGAATGGTGATAGGGGAATGCGGTAGGCTTCCATTGAAGTTTGATTATATGTCTAGAGCGGTTAAGTATTGGTGTAGGTTAATTCAACTAGATTCACATAGACTTCCATTTCAGGGTTATGATATGTTGAAATCTCTTGATGATTCGGGTAGGCTTACTTGGGCTACATATATTAAGAATATCTTATTTGAATTTGGCTTTGGATTTTTATGGCTTTCCCAAGATGTTATGCAACAATTTAAACTTAGGCTCTCTGATATTTTAAAACAATCATGGTCTGCAAATATTCATAATCCTTAAGATTCATTTGCCTACAAGGATTTTAAATCATTATTACATGTAGAAAGCTATCTTTCATTATCTATATCTCCCTATTTAAAATCCCTTTCAGCAAAATTCAGGTGCAGTAATTATGGGTTAGGTATAGAAACAGGAAGATACAACAATGTACCAATGGCTGACAGAGTCTGTATTTACTGTAAAGTAGACAATATTAACTATGTTGAAGATGAAATCCACATTCTTTTTTATTGTAAACTGTATGAAAATGCTATAAATAGGTTTATTGCTCCATTGCTGTACAATACATCTAACACACACAATTTGATCTATATTCTTAGCAGTAAAGATAAAGGTATTATCATGAATGTTGTTAACTTTCTTAATTGTGTATGTAAAACTAGAGCTGCTTTTGTAAATTCATAAACCTGTTATCTTTTATGTGCGCTTGTTTCAAATTTGTAATGTATTTGTATTTTGGGCCTTTGGCCTTTATACTGAATAATCTGTCTGTCTGTCTCTGTCTGTCTGTCTGTCTTTCTGTCTGTCTGTCTGTCTGTCTGTCTGTCTCTCTCTCTCTCTGTCTCTCTCTATCGGTCTGTCTGTCTGTCTGTCTGTCTGTCTGTCTGTCTGTCTGTCTGTCTGTCTGTCTCTCTCTCTCTCTCTCTCTCTCTCTCTCTCTCTCTCTCTCTCTCTCTCTCTCTCTCTCTCTCTCTCTCTCTCTCTCTCTCTCTCTCTATCTCTCTCTCTATCTCTCTCTCTCTGGTAGTCAAATGTGGTGAAGTGCTGTGTTAGGGATGTGCAATACGCATTGCCTTGTTTTCATACTTACAATTTCACTTAGAAGAAATATTTGGAAAGAAAGTTGGTATCGTTTCTTTTACAATGTATTCACAGGAGTGGAAAACTGGAGAATATGCACCAGAGTAAAAATCTAGATAACAGTTTATTATAATACTGTGACGAACAATGAAATAATGGGATTTATTACATGACAAGCAGTGAAATTTGTCAGCATTGAAACATTGTCAGCAGTGTTCTTAGTGATGTCAGAGCCTTGTGATGTCATTAACTGATGATGTAATAGGATTGTGACGATTTAATTGTTGCGATATCTTCAATGTAGATATTGTTTGTTGATATGGCTTGATCTCACACAAGCGATATCTACTGTGGGAGTCAGTTTTGGATGATAAAACAATGGTTTCACGCGGCGAATTGGCTTATGACGTCACAGTGTTGCTGTGGTGACGGGCTATTCCCAGCGGCCGTTCAGCGAGAAAACGACCCTTTTCCGACGTAATTACAAGGATAACATCATATAATAAATGTAATATCCGTCAATTCGTGACAAATACCATGTTTATCTCATCTTGTGAGTTAGGAAAGTTATATATTTTAAATCGTGGCTGCGCAACTCGTGAAAATATAACATTTCTACCTCACTCGATGAGATAAACATGGTTTTAGTCAAGAAAAGATATCCTCTATTTATCAGTGAAATAAACTCTCCATCAAGCTAGAGTGAAAATATAGAATACTAAACGACGTCCCGTTTGATAACATGTTTATGAAACGAGTGGATGGTTCGGTATTTTAACGAGCGAAAGATAAACATGGTATTAGGCAAGAAAAGACATATATCCTCTATGTATTCACTAGATGCTATATGTCACCAATGTGTGAAAAAAAACAACTTTTATTCGAAAATTAATCCATCAATCTTAAAGTTGACCCCTTCTGTCTATTTCATTATGCCAAGTTAAAAATATGCACCACTGACGTGTGTATCACATTGTACTCGTGAGAATATTTATTATCTATAGGATGATTCATTGTAATTAGGGCAAACTGACCTAGGTTCGGACAGTGTTCCGATCTAAATACTTTCGCTCGTTGTATTTTGAATATTTGACTCTTTAACAGCCAACAATAAGTGGTGAAAGTCGAGAATGGAATTATTGTTCAAAATTCCAAACACTATATTCGTTCATTATATGAATAAATATGTAATTTAGCAGTTTTAGGCGAGTATACCAATTCGCCCAAGGTTCGGACAGTTTTGACCTTGGTTCGGACAGGGTCGCCCGAAGTTCGGACAGTTCGTTTCCAGTCCAGCATGGACACAGAAAGGGTGACAGATAAACTGAAGTGCGATATTTGTTTCAGCCTGTAATATACTTTAAATAATTTTTGAAAGTAATTAGTAGGCAGGATAATTAATTACATCTATTCACATGCAGGTAAGAACGTTTTGTGTCACGTAAAAAAGCAGCTGTGAGCCATAAGAATAGCTCACATTTTTCAAATCTATTCAAATTGATTTCACCTTTACAGTATCATTTGACTACTTGCTTACAATTTAATACACATGCATCTGTTAAAAAATACTTTTCAGAGCACCGTAAATCGTTACTTAAGTAACTACATAAAAAGTATCGAGTCTAAGCAGGCTGTCATTGTAATCATAATCGGTCATGTTTATCCCGCCGTCCTAAGTGATGCGCATCATATTTTAGCGTTTGTGGTTCAAATACATCTTAAGAAATTTTGAACAGTATTTAAAAACAATGAAAATATATGCAGGTAATGGTTCAAGTAATTACTTGGCTATAATTAAATGATTTACGGTAGGCCTACTCTAACCACGTGTTGACGTAAACAAAACCTCTAGGGGGGACCGGGAGGGGGTGTGCGTTAGCAACAATGTTGTACATGTGCATTCATTCTTTAATTGTTATTCTTTTCATACGTTATAAAATATGATAATGCTTAGTAAAAACTACAGTGTAACACATTGAAGTTATTAATCCTAATAGATACAGTTGAAGTTATATGATACGCATTGTTCATTTGTAACACATTTAGATAACTTCGATTTCTTTGTTACATTGAGCTAAACAAAAGATGAGAGTCGACAAGTGAGACAACACAAATATTTAATCAATTATTTCAACACCATACAGTGAACTGTTGGCGGACATGTCGATCAGTTTCCTCTCTTCAGTGTTGGTGAGTTGAGGTTGTACCCCGTTCTTAGCATACACTTTAACCCTGCCTTTAATTATTTGCATTGACCCGATCAGAAATTGTAGATTTAACAACGTTATACATCTTGGCAGCTTTTCTTATAAACAGCAAAACTGTGAACAGCTTTCATAAGCCTGGGGACTTGACATGTGTCTAACGCAGCTTTGACTTGTCTGGCTGACTGGTTACCGGAGATACGACCACTATGACGTCACTGGTCGATTTGTGTCCGAAATTTGGTCTACTTGTGTCCGAACCATGGTCAAACCTGTCCGAACCAAGGTCATTTTGACATGTTATCAAAATCGCAATTCTAAACACAAGAATAAATTTGAAAGTACTAAAATACAAAGTTAATCGACTAATTAATTGTTTCTTAATGTACCTGAATATATTTGAAAGAATATGATCGCTTCCTTCATTCCCTGAATTGTCACACAAAATTTACGTTCACACAAATATTTCGTCGATTTCTTTCATGAAACCGTTATTTGTTCCTACCGCTAAATTTCGTTTTAAAATATACCTGACTGTCAGATATTTCTCAAATGAATCAAGTATTGTCAGAAAATGAACAGAAATATTTAGAAACCAACGGAGTGTTACAATTTGCTTTGTTTTTGTGTCAGCTGTAAATTAAAAGTGTCCGAAGTTCGGGCGACTTTGGGTGGTGTCCGAGCTTAGGTCAGTTTGCCCTATATGAATGTATTTGTACCGGCGTTACAATGAAGCCATTGCTTAACAATGACCTTGTATGAGAGTTGCGAGTCACACAGTAGCAAAAGACAACCAAACACATTTTCTAACTTTATTTTTCTAAACTAACCGAAAAGTTGTTTTATAAAAAGTGTTACTGGAAAACAAAATGATTTTTTTCTTCCTATTTTCGTCAATTTCACAACTGCTTATCTCAAATGTAAAATCAAATGTCCTAGGTGAAGAATACAAGTTACTCTTCTTGAATTTGCATCCTGGTTTCTCATGTTCTTTAGATACAAACGATGATTATTGCTTGTATCCTCCACCGTATTATCTACTGGGTCCTCCACCATATCCTCCACGCAGTCCGCCACGCAGTCCTCCACCGCCTCCTCCACCAAGTCCTCCACCGCCTCCTCCATCGCCTCCTCCACCGCCTCCTCCACCAAGTCTTCCACCAAATCCCCCATCGCCTCCTCCACCGCCTCCTCCATCGCCTCCTCCACCAAGTCCTCCATCGCCTCCTCCACCATATCCTCCACCGCCTTCTCCACCGTATCCTCCACCGCCTTCCCCGCCGTATCCTCCACCGTATCCTCCACCGCCTTCCCCACCGTATCCACCACCGTATCCTCCACCTCCTTCTCCACCAAGTCCTCCACCGCCTTCCCCGCCCTATCCTCCACCGTATCCTCCACCGCCTTCCCCACCGTATCCTCCACCGTATCCTCCACCGCCTTCCCCGCCGTATCCTCCACCATATCCTCCACCGCCTTCCCCACCGTATCCTCCACCGTATCCTCCACCGTATCCTCCACCGCCTTCCCCGCCGTATCCTCCACCGTATCCTCCACCGCCTTCGCCACAGTATCCTCCACCGCCTTCTCCACCAAGTCCTCCACCGCCTTCTCCACCGTATCCTCCACCAAGTCCTCCACCAAGTCCTCCACCGCCTTCCCCACCGTATCCTCCACCAAGTCCTCCACCGCCTTCTCCACCGTATCCTCCACCAAGTCCTCCACCACCTTCTCCGCCGTATCCACCACCGCCTTCTCCACCAAGTCCTCCACCGCCTTCTCCGCCGTATCCACCACCGTATCCTCCACCGCCTTCTCCACCAAGTCCTCCACCAATTCCTCCACCGCCTTCTCCGCCGTACCACCACCGTATCCTCCACCGCCTTCTCCACCAAGTCCTCCACCGCCTCCATCACCAAATCCTCCACCGCATTCTCCACCAAGTCCTCCACCGCCTCCTCCATCGCCTCCTCCACCGCCTCCTCCACCAAGTCTTCCACCAAATCCCCCATCTACATCTAACACACATAATTTGATCTATATTCTTAGCAGTAAAGATAAAGGTATTATCATGAATGTTGTTAACTTTCTTAATTGTGTATGTAAAACTAGAGCTGCTTTTGTAAATTCATAAACCTGTTATCTTTTATGTGCGCTTGTTTCAAATTTGTAATGTATTTGTATTTTGGGCCTTTGGCCTTTATACTGAATAATCTGTCTGTCTGTCTCTGTCTGTCTGTCTGTCTCTCTGTCTGTCTGTCTGTCTGTCTGTCTGTATGTCTGTCTCTCTCTATCGGTCTGTCTGTCTCTCTCTCTCTCTCTCTCTCTCTCTCTCTCTCTCTCTCTCTCTCTCGCTCTCTCCTCTCTCTCTCTCTCTCTCTCTCTCTCTCTCTCTCCTCTCTCTCTCTCTCTCTCTATCTCTCTCTCTCTGGTAGTCAAATGTGGTGAAGTGCTGTGTTAGGGATGTGCAATACGCATTGCCTTGTTTTCATACTTACAATTTCACTTAGAAGAAATATTTGGAAAGAAAGTTGGTATCGTTTCTTTTACAATGTATTCACAGGAGTGGAAAACTGGAGAATATGCACCAGAGTAAAAATCTAGATAACAGTTTATTATAATACTGTGACGAACAATGAAATAATGGGATTTATTACATGACAAGCAGTGAAATTTGTCAGCATTGAAACATTGTCAGCAGTGTTCTTAGTGATGTCAAAGCCTTGTGATGTCATTAACTGATGATGTAATAGGATTGTGACGATTTAATTGTTGCGATATCTTCAATGTCTTCGCCTCCTCCACCGCCTCCTCCATCGCCTCCTCCACCAAGTCCTTCATCGCCTCCTCCACCATATCCTCCACCGCCTTCTCCACCGTATCCTCCACCGCCTTCCCCGCCGTATCCTCCACCGTATCCTCCACCGCCTTCCCCACCGTATCCACCACCGTATCCTCCACCTCCTTCTCCACCAAGTCCTCCACCGCCTTCCCCGCCCTATCCTCCACCGTATCCTCCACCGCCTTCCCAACCGTATCCTCCACCGTATCCTCCACCGCCTTCCCCGCCGTATCCTCCACCATATCCTCCACCGCCTTCCCCACCGTATCCTCCACCGTATCCTCCACCGTATCCTCCACCGCCTTCCCCGCCGTATCCTCCACCGTATCCTCCACCGCCTTCCCCACAGTATCCTCCACCGCCTTCTCCACCAAGTCCTCCACCGCCTTCTCCACCGTATCCTCCACCAAGTCCTCCACCAAGTCCTCCACCGCCTTCCCCACCGTATCCTCCACCAAGTCCTCCACCGCCTTCTCCACCGTATCCTCCACCAAGTCCTCCACCGCCTTCTCCGCCGTATCCACCGCCGCCTTCTCCACCAAGTCCTCAACCGCCTTCTCCGCCGTATCCACCACCGTATCCTCCACCGCCTTCTCCACCAAGTCCTCCACCAAGTCCTCCACCGCCTTCTCCGCCGTACCACCACCGTATCCTCCACCGCCTTCTCCACCAAGTCCTCCACCGCCTCCATCACCAAATCCTCCACCGCATTCTCCACCAAGTCCTCCACCGCCTCCTCCATCGCCTCCTCCACCGCCTCCTCCACCAAGTCTTCCACCAAATCCCCCATCTACATCTAACACACATAATTTGATCTATATTCTTAGCAGTAAAGATAAAGGTATTATCATGAATGTTGTTAACTTTCTTAATTGTGTATGTAAAACTAGAGCTGCTTTTGTAAATTCATAAACCTGTTATCTTTTATGTGCGCTTGTTTCAAATTTGTAATGTATTTGTATTTTGGGCCTTTGGCCTTTATACTGAATAATCTGTCTGTCTGTCTCTGTCTGTCTGTCTGTCTCTCTGTCTGTCTGTCTGTCTGTCTGTCTGTCTGTCTGTCTGTCTGTATGTCTGTCTCTCTCTATCGGTCTGTCTGTCTGTCTGTCTCTCTCTCTCTCTCTCTCTCTCTCTCTCTCTCTCTCTCTCTCTCTCTCTCTCTCTCTCTTTCTCTCTCTCTCTGGTAGTCAAATGTGGTGAAGTGCTGTGTTAGGGATGTGCAATACGCATTGCCTTGTTTTCATACTTACAATTTCACTTAGAAGAAATATTTGGAAAGAAAGTTGGTATCGTTTCTTTTACAATGTATTCACAGGAGTGGAAAACTGGAGAATATGCACCAGAGTAAAAATCTAGATAACAGTTTATTATAATACTGTGACGAACAATGAAATAATGGGATTTATTACATGACAAGCAGTGAAATTTGTCAGCATTGAAACATTGTCAGCAGTGTTCTTAGTGATGTCAAAGCCTTGTGATGTCATTAACTGATGATGTAATAGGATTGTGACGATTTAATTGTTGCGATATCTTCAATGTAGATATTGTTTGTTGATATGGCTTGATCTCACACAAGCGATATCTACTGTGGGAGTCAGTTTTGGATGATAAAACAATGGTTTCACGCGGCGAATTGGCTTATGACGTCACAGTGTTGCTGTGGTGACGGGCTATTCCCAGCGGCCGTTCAGCGAGAAAACGACCCTTTTCCGACGTAATTACAAGGATAACATCATATAATAAATAGAATATCCGTCAATTCGTGACAAATACCATGTTTATCTCATCTTGTGAGTTAGGAAAGTTATATATTTTAAATCGTGGCTGCGCAACTCGTGAAAATATAACATTTCTACCTCACTCGATGAGATAAACATGGTTTTAGTCAAGAAAAGATATCCTCTATTTATCAGTGAAATAAACTCTCCATCAAGCTAGAGTGAAAATATAGAATACTAAATGACGTCCCGTTTGATAACATGTTTATGAAACGAGTGGATGGTTCGGTATTTTAACGAGCGAAAGATAAACATGGTATTAGGCAAGAAAAGACATATATCCTCTATGTATTCACTAGATGCTATATGTCACCAATGTGTGAAAAAAAACAACTTTTATTCGAAAATTAATCCATCAATCTTAAAGTTGACCCCTTCTGTCTATTTCATTATGCCAAGTTAAAAATATGCACCACTGACGTGTGTATCACATTATACTCGTGAGAATATTTATTATCTATAGGATGATTCATTGTCATTAGGGCAAACTGACCTAGGTTCGGACAGTGTTCCGATCTAAATACTTTCGCTCGTTGTATTTTGAATATTTGACTCTTTAACAGCCAACAATAAGTGGTGAAAGTCGAGAATGGAATTATTGTTCAAAATTCCAAACACTATATTCGTTCATTATATGAATAAATATGTAATTTAGCAGTTTTAGGCGAGTATACCAATTCGCCCAAGGTTCGGACAGTTTTGACCTTGGTTCGGACAGGGTCGCCCGAAGTTCGGACAGTTCGTTTCCAGTCCAGCATGGACACAGAAAGGGTGACAGATAAACTGAAGTGCGATATTTGTTTCAGCCTGTAATATACTTTAAATAATTTTTGAAAGTAATTAGTAGGCAGGATAATTAATTACATCTATTCACATGCAGGTAAGAACGTTTTGTGTCACGTAAAAAAGCAGCTGTGAGCCATAAGAATAGCTCACATTTTTCAAATCTATTCAAATTGATTTCACCTTTACAGTATCATTTGACTACTTGCTTACAATTTAATACACATGCATCTGTTAAAAAATACTTTTCAGAGCACCGTAAATCGTTAATTAAGTAACTACATAAAAAGTATCGAGTCTAAGCAGGCTGTTATTGTAATCATAATCGGTCATGTTTATCCCGCCGTCCTAAGTGATGCGCATCATATTTTAGCGTTTGTGGTTCAAATACATCTTAAGAAATTTTGAACAGTATTTAAAAACAATGAAAATATATGCAGGTAATGGTTCAAGTAATTACTTGGCTATAATTAAATGATTTACGGTAGGCCTACTCTAACCACGTGTTGACGTAAACAAAACCTCTAGGGGGGACCGGGAGGGGGTGTGCGTTAGCAACAATGTTGTACATGTGCATTCATTCTTTAATTGTTATTCTTTTCATACGTTATAAAATATGATAATGCTTAGTAAAAACTACAGTGTAACACATTGAAGTTATTAATCCTAATAGATACAGTTGAAGTTATATGATACGCATTGTTCATTTGTAACACATTTAGATAACTTCGATTTCTTTGTTACATTGAGCTAAACAAAAGATGAGAGTCGACAAGTGAGACAACACAAATATTTAATCAATTATTTCAACACCATACAGTGAACTGTTGGCGGACATGTCGATCAGTTTCCTCTCTTCAGTGTTGGTGAGTTGAGGTTGTACCCCGTTCTTAGCATACACTTTAACCCTGCCTTTAATTATTTGCATTGACCCGATCAGAAATTGTAGATTTAGCAACGTTATACATCTTGGCAGCTTTTCTTATAAACAGCAAAACTGTGAACAGCTTTCATAAGCCTGGGGACTTGACATGTGTCTAACGCAGCTTTGACTTGTCTGGCTGACTGGTTACCGGAGATACGACCACTATGACGTCACTGGTCGATTTGTGTCCGAACTTTGGTCTACTTGTGTCCGAACCATGGTCAAACCTGTCCGAACCAAGGTCATTTTGACATGTTATCAAAATCGCAATTCTAAACACAAGAATAAATTTGAAAGTACTAAAATACAAAGTTAATCGACTAATTAATTGTTTCTTAATGTACCTGAATATATTTGAAAGAATATGATCGCTTCCTTCATTCCCTGAATTGTCACACAAAATTTACGTTCACACAAATATTTCGTCGATTTCTTTCATGAAACCGTTATTTGTTCCTACCGCTAAATTTCGTTTTTAAAATATACCTGACTGTCAGATATTTCTCAAATGAATCAAGTATTGTCAGAAAATGAACAGAAATATTTAGAAACCAACGGAGTGTTACAATTTGCTTTGTTTTTGTGTCAGTTGTAAATTAAAAGTGTCCGAAGTTCGGGCGACTTTGGGTGGTGTCCGAGCTTAGGTCATATGAATGTATTTGTACCGGCGTTACAATGAAGCCATTGCTTAACAATGACCTTGTATGAGAGTTGCGAGTCACACAGTAGCAAAAGACAACCAAACACATTTTCTAACTTTATTTTTCTAAACTAACCGAAAAGTTGTTTTATAAAAAGTGTTACTGGAAAACAAAATGATTTTTTTCTTCCGATTTTCGTCAATTTCACAACTGCTTATCTCAAATGTAAAATCAAATGTCCTAGGTGAAGAATACAAGTTACTCTTCTTGAATTTGCATCCTGGTTTCTCATGTTCTTTAGATACAAACGATGATTATTGCTTGTATCCTCCACCGTATTATCTACTGGGTCCTCCACCATATCCTCCACGCAGTCCGCCACGCAGTCCTCCACCGCCTCCTCCACCAAGTCCTCCACCGCCTCCTCCACCGCCTCCTCCACCAAGTCTTCCACCAAATCCCCCATCGCCTCCTCCACCGCCTCCTCCATCGCCTCCTCCACCAAGTCCTCCATCGCCTCCTCCACCATATCCTCCACCGCCTTCTCCACCGTATCCTCCACCGCCTTCCCCGCCGTATCCTCCACCGTATCCTCCACCGCCTTCCCCACCGTATCCACCACCGTATCATCCACCGCCTTCTCCACCAAGTCCTCCACCGCCTTCCCCGCCCTATCCTCCACCGTATCCTCCACCGCCTTCCCCACCGTATCCTCCACCATATCCTCCACCGCCTTCCCCGCCGTATCCTCCACCATATCCTCCACCGCCTTCCCCACCGTATCCTCCACCGTATCCTCCACCGTATCCTCCACCGCCTTCCCCACCGTATCCTCCACCGCCTTCTCCACCAAGTCCTCCACCGCCTTCTCCACCGTATCCTCCACCAAGTCCTCCACCAAGTCCTCTACCGCCTTCACCACCGTATCCTCCACCAAGTCCTCCACCGCCTTCTCCGCCGTATCCACCACCGCCTTCTCCACCAAGTCCTCCACCGCCTTCTCCGCCGTATCCACCACCGTATCCTCCACCGCCTTCTCCACCAAGTCCTCCACCGCCTTCTCCGCCGTACCACCACCGTATCCTCCACCGCCTTCTCCACCAAGTCCTCCACCGCCTCCATCACCAAATCCTCCACCGCCTTCTCCACCAAGTCCTCCACCGCCTCCTCCATCGCCTCCTCCACCGCCTCCTCCACCAAGTCTTCCACCAAATCCCCCATCGCCTCCTCCACCGCCTCCTCCATCGCCTCCTCCACCAAGTCCTCCATCGCCTCCTCCACCATATCCTCCACCGCCTTCTCCACCGTATCCTCCACCGCCTTCCCCGCCGTATCCTCCACCGTATCCTCCACCGCCTTCCCCACCGTATCCACCACCGTATCCTCCACCGCCTTCTCCACCAAGTCCTCCACCGCCTTCCCCGCCGTATCCTCCACCGTATCCTCCACCGCCTTCCCCACCGTATCCTCCACCGTATCCTCCACCGCCTTCCCCGCCGTATCCTCCACCGTATCCTCCACCGCCTTCCCCGCCGTATCCTCCACCGTATCCTCCACCGCCTTCCCCACCGTATCCTCCACCGTATCCTCCACCACCTTCTCCACCAAGTCCTCCACCGCCTTCTCCACCGTATCCTCCACCAAGTCCTCCACCGCCTTCCCCACCGTATCCTCCACCAAGTCCTCCACAGCCTTCTCCACCGTATCCTCCACCAAGTCCTCCACCGCCTTCTCCGCCGTATCCACCACCGTATCCTCCACCGCCTTCTCCACCAAGTCCTCCACCGCCTTCTCCGCCGTATCCACCACCGTATCCTCCACCGCCTTCTCCACCAAGTCCTCCACCGCCTCCTTCACCAAATCCTCCACCAAATCCTCCACCGCCTTCTCCACCAAGTCCTCCACCGACTTCCCTTCTGTATCCTCCACCGTATCCTCCAACGCCTTCTCCACCGCCTTCTCCACCAAGTCCTCCACCGCCTTCTCCACCATATCCTTCACCCAGTCCCCTACCGTATCTTCTTATGTATCCTCCACCATATCCTCCAACGTGCCTTTCTGTTATCTGGAAAAAATATGTTTGAAATGGATTTTTTTTTGTCATGAACCAAATAAGTACACACGAGTGCATGCAACAAACAACCTCTTGAGTGATCAGAACGGGGAGTAAAAAATCAGTACCTTAATAAAATATGAACTTTACCATCAGAATCCGATTAATCAGAGAATTGGTTAAGGCCACATTCAACATTATCATAGAGTTGGTTAGGCAATATTGTATTTAAATTTGAGACACCCCAATAACAAATAATGATGACACTTAAATCAACCATACTCAAAATACATTTGAAATACAGTATATGGTTTACAGGTGCAAAATGCAAAAGTAGCAATATTACTTTGTTTCTTGTAGTCAACAAACATGCACATCACGTTTTTTTATTCTATAGCATAATTCGTCAAACTTTGAATAAACCGTTGCTTATTATTAACATACTCTAGTTGATAACTCACCGTAGCCAATTGAGTTCCTCTCAATTAATCACTCGACCAGATATAACACTGAAGAATAAAGAGAGTTATCTCCCCCACCCTAAGTCCCCGCTAGGTGGCTTACCCAGTGTCTTCAGTTTGGAAGACCTCACATAGACGTCATTGGGATACGGCTCAATCACCAGCTGCCGACATACTTGTCTCCAGTGCCGACCCGGGGGCCTGGAGCCTAGACGCGTTTTCGATAGGATGGGAAGGGATGGACGATAACGCTTCTCCCCCTCCGGCAATACAGTACCCCCTCTGCTCGGTCTAACCCTCATGAGATCAGAGCGGTCTCAGCAACTATGACCCTTCATAACAACATTTCTGTAGCGGACATCATGGTGGGCTGTTTTTGGAAGTCTGGCATGGTGTTCCCTCACCACTACTTACACGATGTGACTACCGAAAATCTGGAAGGCGTGGCGAGGCTGTGGCCATAGATTGTCGCCAAACAGCGTACCTCCTCGGGGCACCCGTCCAAGCTAAAGTTTCCCGTTCTTCATGTTTAAGCCTCGGTCCCAACCCACCGTGCGTTTTTTTGTCCGTATGTTTTGGGGAGGCCACGTTTCTGGAAAACGTGGGGAGGAAGTGGGAAACACAGAGAGGGGGCAAAATCACGCAAGGTGTAAGTACGTTGCCCGCACGAAAAGCCTGGCCGTGATCTGCTACGTGCATCGTACGTTGCGCATGTGTGACGTACGATTGCCACGTTCACGTACGGATACCGTACTTACATGTGCTGCACACGCACGATGTCCTTACACGCACGGTGTAAGTGCGTGCAAGTGCAATGAACTTAAGTTTTTCAGGCCGATTTCAGGCACCTAGGTGGTAGGGGAATACGGCGACCTTCAGGGGTTCTCTCCCAGTGCTGCTACCTGAAGATGCCGCCCATTCCACTCAGAGACTCCCACTTCTGATGCTGCAACAACATTGCAGCACATAATAACTACAGAAATCAGTGCGCACAACGTACGTTGTAATTGCGGAGCACGTACTTACTCGGCACTGGCAACGTGAGTGTTGCATGCTCGTTTGTCAGTTGAATTAGGGAGTGCCGAGTAAGCACAGATGACGCACTGGAAACACATTTGCAACGTGCGGAGCACGCACGGGCTAAGTGTGTCGTCCGTGGAGTATGTGTCAATGTGAAAAACTTAAAACACTCACAGAGTCTGTGCGTTGTGTGCACAGTGTCCGTAGAGTGCAAGCACGGAAGTCGTACGTGTGGACGCAGCGAAAGTTCTGCATGCATGTCTGCGTGCTCCCAAATCTGTACGGTGTCGGTACTTACAACGTACGGCTACCACTATTTTACCCACGTTTTTGCATGTAGACAGCACGCACTTGCAAGTACGGCGGGTTGTGACCGCCGCTTAAAGGATTGTTCCATTTTTCCTGAAGACTCAGTTGGCTATGGTTAGTTATAAACTGTGATTATAAATTATGACGTGTCAAAAACGAACTATTTTCAGATAATTGGTTAGATCCATATTCACCAGAGTACAAGGCTTAATAACAGTTTATTCACACGAGACGCATGCACCAGGGCAAGATCGTTTCAGCCTTAATGCTGATTGACCGAGGTCTTGTTTGTATCCATTGTATAATCTTAAGTGCAGTAAGATGTTTCGCTCTTGTTGTCCTCTTTGTGTTTCACCATGTCCATATCTGCCTAATCCACCACGGGAAGCGATGTCTCTTTTAGGCTCAATTACATTTGTTGTAATAAAAATCCTCCCAAAATATGTAACTATCAGACCACTTTCCCAAACTGAAAAGAAAGTTTTAGTTCGTTCCTAGCATATGACCATATGATGTTTTTACTCGTAAAACAGATGTCTCCCCCTTCTCCCAAATCAATTTCAGTTATTACCCTTCTAAAAGACAAAGTCCAAATTGTTGCCATAGTTCAAAAATAAATAAAATTGTAAAAAAAATCTAAAATCCCAATAAGGCACATCTAGTTGATATGGGGAGGCTGCATACCAAATTTGGTGAAGATTGGTCAAGCAGTTTAAGAGAACTGCTCCGGAAACAAACCCTACCCCTCAAATAGACAAAGTCCATATTGTTACCGTGGAAACATTTTTTAAAATCTTAAACTCCCAAAAGGCACTTCTCGATGATATGAGAAGGCTGTATTCCAAATTTGGTGAAGATTGGTCAACTAGTTTTAGAGCTCTGCTCCGGAAACAATGGGAACGCCAACGCCGACGGGAACTCAGCCAAAAACAATATGTCTCCCGACCCTTCGGGGGAAGACATAGTATGGTCGTACAAATAAGGCAGAGTCATTTTCCCTGAGTACATCTGCCTTATGCAAAACAAGTTTCACAAACCTTTGTACCTCAACCATTACACGACGTTTTGGAGTACATTGTATATATTTATCAGGTGGATGGAATGATTGAAGGATGATGACATTGTAAGAATGTTTAGCCATTGTTGTTGTGTTTTAGCCAGAAATATGACCGGCTTACTGTTGCACTAGATCTATGACAAGTTTTTGAGTATACTCTAAATGGACATTTTCATTGATTCTTGTTCCCACCTCAACCGATACACGACGTGAATTATGTACTTACTCCTTAGACAATAATCTACAGAATACGTTCGTATCCCCGTACTGTATTGCATTGTTTTGCAATTTTTTTTTCTTTGGAACGAGGTGAAATTGTTATCTGTAACTGTATGTAAACTGAGATAATCTGAAGTGAAATAAAGAGTTACCCACCTTAAACATTTGTATTGACTGAGTGAGAGAGTTATTGTTTTATGTTGCTTGGGCAGTATTAAAGCCATTAGAGGCGACCTTTGCAATGCAGTCAGGTAGTAAATAACAAACATGATAACCTTACTTTTAATCATAGTATAAAATAAAATAAGCAATATTCAAATAAATCTACTTTTACCATTTGGAAATGAGGATGATTTGTACATCCAAGACCCGACCACCTCTCATTATGCACCTTTTAGTTAAATTAAAATGAGTATAATAAATGATATTAACAGAAACTTACGTTCAACCCCATCAAGGAGAATTAAGAGAAACACACAAACCGTAGCTCCTCTCATCGCTCCGTTTGTATTCTGCGTATTTCATGTGGCACCTGAGGTAATTGAATATAGATTTTAACTCTAAAAATAAAAAAAATAGATAACGTGATATAATTGCCTTCATCATTTAATGAACAGTATCACATTTTCAGGACTAGATTGAAGTTAAAGGTGTATCTATTGTGTTTAGGCTTTAATACGTTCCCACTCACCATATGTGCTGTTTACAGTGAAAATAGATTAACTTTTTGTTTATTCATTCCTAATCGCCAAATATATCATAATTAATAGTTACAATAGAGAAGCATCATTATGCATGTGCAAAAACCGAAACTGCACACCTCATTTACATTCAGAGTAGTTCCAAAATTACGTTTGACTCATTGGCGCGCGTCCATTGCAATGCATTGTCCTTTTTTTATATCAAAAATCTCTTCTCTTACCTTCATATCACAGGGGTTCGAATCACTGTTTGGACAATGTTTAAAAAATTCAAAATCTAGATTGTTGCAATCATATATTGTTTATATACGATAATGTGAGCTTATATTCGGTATTTGAGCGAAATCGGTGAAGAAATAAAGAATTTAGATAAATATCCCCGCTATTAATATAAAGACACGAGGGAGGACACTTGCGCTACGAAGTTCTGATCGAAAACCGGACTGCCAAACTATTCTTGCGATTCAATCAACCTTTGCGTTTCTCACAAAAAGATGTATTGAACATATAGACCAGTCTTTTGCCTTCCTGTTTGTCGCATTGAATTTCTCTCCAGATTCATTTCACATTTGACCACTAACCCTCACAATTAGCCTACCCTCCTTTTTGGACATAATAGTAGCTGGCATCGGGAAATCATCGTTTTTCCCCCCGTAAATCAAACACATCGCTCTCATTCGCTGGATGGAAAACGCCTCTCATTTGTAAGTTTCCAAGTGTGAGGTTGCTATGAATGATGTTGTTTTTGTTGATATCGTACATATTTATCTGTTATGGGTTAGAAACTCTGTCGTTGTGAGTAATTTAAGGTAGTTAAGGTATTTATTCGACATGCAAGTGAAAAATAATTGTTAGGGTTATTTTATGTTAGGATTTTATTTTCTTCTTTTTGTGTGTAAACTCAGTGAAAATTTAACCAGATCGGACAGATGATAGAATAGTGTTCTTTACTACTCAAACCTTATTGTGAAGTATGATTATAAGATTAGCAATTAAGAAATATATAAATAAATGTAAATAAGAAAATGCAATTGGGACAAGTCATATTTTGAAATTAAAATCTCTTTGATACAATGCTCATGCCAAAATATGAATGACTGACCATTTTAATCCAAAACAGTACATATTTTTGATTTAGTGAAACTGTTCCTGTTACAGTCGATTCAATTATCCAGTTCAACACTCCAACTATACTTTTGAAATTACCAGTGCTATTGTGTGCTATAACAATTTCCAGTCTTTATTCATACGTATGTTCATGTTTTAGCATGTTGAAACTAAAACTGTGTTGTTTACAATGTGAAGCAACTGATCTAGACTATTCTTGTGTTAAAAAGAATATTTAATAGAATTTAATGTTTGAATTCAGAAATATCCCTTAAGAATGCGAACTTAATTTGAGTTCATTTAATATAAGTTTTACTGTATATATTACATTAATTTATCAATGAAAAAATATGTCCATAACAATAAACCTTTGACTGCCTGAAATACTTGAAATATATTTTGCTTGATAAATTAAATATGGAATTAATGTGTAATTGTGTTATTAAAGAGGTACATATGTAGGCCTATTTGTGATTATTTAGAACATCAGTCAATTACAATTGAAGTACAATGAGAGAATTGACGATTTAAACATCTTGAAGGTATTTTCAATCAGAAAACTCCCTGCAGGTGTCTGCTTGACGTCCTAATAAAAATGTTACCAATTCGATTCAAAGGGTTGAAATTCTATAGTTAGTGAATGTAAAAGGCATACATTTTACTTCCTTATGTTCAGAATATCGGAACCTAGCTTATTAAAATAATTATACATTGAATATATTCCTGTCAGAATATAATGGCAAATTTGAGAAAATATCGGCAAATGATAACATCAATTGATTACTTTTTGTAAAATCCGTGAAAATATACAAAGAATTTCACTAAATATTTTTATAATCTCACAATCTTCAAACAATAAAAAGAAAACATGTATTTGTGCATTGTTTGTCAATTCTAGTTTCCAAATATAGCAAAATATTCAACGTGTCGTCAACAGCAGTGTCATATCCGCCATTTTTTCAAGTCGCCCCATGCGGCAAAAAAGATTATTAGTAAAGTACAAAATATTTGTTAAAGTCATATCCACCATGGTCAGCGAATAATTGGTAAAAGCTACATTCTACCATGACATTTTAAAATCCTTGTTTTTGATTGGTTTATTTTGTGGACATTTTTTGTGAACGGCGATTTACCGCGTTTGGATACATGGGGACGTAAGATTCTAGGCCAAGCTATCAGTTATCTTCACTTTACGGTTTCCATCATGTGTTCCTTCTACGCAATTTAATCTGTGTATCTATTTTGGAAAGTTATTCTAATTTGAACCGATGTGTTAAACAGTGAAACTACAGTAGTCGACCAAGACCGCGATAAGCCGTGAACGAACCGGTTTCGGTTCAGATACAATGACGTCATAAGCTCAATCAGTTATGACGTCACAGGAATGGTCTCGTCAATTTGACTAGTATTGGAGGAAAACTTTGAAGGCGGAGAAACGTTAAGATTTACAAACCTGTATCTTCTATTTGATTAAAATCTATGTTGATACTTAATTATCATATTTTAATAAGAATGAACAACGGAAATGTGATGCATCATACCTAAGAAAAATGGGTTCAACCGATTACCGCATCACTCAGTTCACTTCTGCAGTGTCAAAGAAACACGTTTAAAATATGCTGATAACTTGTCATGGTAGAATGAAGATAAACCTACTGTGTTTTTAACTTTTTGTCAGTCTAACGTAGATTCGATACCGATTTTTATCATTCGAAGCCGAACGCATCAGCGTGAGGCTTCGAATGATAAAAATCGGTATCTCCTAATTCGCCAAACTCTGTGAATTTGTTAAGACTATATCAGCAATGATCAGAAAATTTGTTAAGGAGTACTGAGCTAGGTTAGTGTATTCAAAAGAGGAAAAGGCTAGGTAAGAGACTTTTCACCTGAGTAAAAAGCTAGATAACAGTGACGCCAATGTGTGAACAAAGAAAACTTTCATTCGAAAATTAATCAAATTTGAATTATCAAAATATGACCCCTTCCGTTTATTTCATTATGCCAAATTAAATACATGCACCACTGACGTGTCTATTACAGTGTACGTTTGAGGAATTGTTGTAAATATAGGATGATTCATATGAGAGTTGCAAGTCACAAAGAATAGAAACAACCAAAACGTTTGCTAATTTTATTTTTCTTAAGTAATCTAAAGTCAATTTATACAGTGTTACTGGAAATCAAATGCAGTTGTTTCCGCATCAATTTTACAACTTCTAAAAATCACGTATTTGACAACCCGGCAGTGCCCGTCGACTTTGAAACAGGTCCACCCTTTTCCCTGTCATTTTATCCAACAGTCCCTCGACCGTATCTTCGACCGTATCCTCGACCGTATCCTCGACCATATCCTCCACCATATCCTCGACCGTATCCTCGACCATATCCTCGACCGTATCCTCGACCGTATCCTCCACCAAATCCTCTAGTGTATCTTCCTATGGATTCTCCACCATATCCTCCAAAGTGCCTTTCTGTAATTTGCAAACATAATTGTGAAATAGGACAAGTTTTGTCATTAGCCCAATCAGTACACCCAGACTCAGGACAACACACAACGTCTGGAGTAAAGTGAACTGAGAGCAGCAAGCAGTACCTTAATATGAGCTTAACTAAACCTTCACCTCGATCTTTTACTTTCATTTAATATACATGTATGGCTCGCGACAGATCCAAATTATCAGAGAAGGTTAAGGCCCCATTCAACATTATCAGAGAATTGTTTAGGATACATTCAACATTATCAGAGAATTGTTTAGGATACATTCAACATTATCAGAGACTTGTTTTGGATACATTCAACATTATCAGAGAATTGTTTAGGATTCATTCAACATTATCAGAGAATTGTTTAGGATACGTTCAACATTATCAGAGAATTGGTTAATGCCACATTCAACATTATCAGAGAATTGGTTAATGCCACATTCAACGTTGTAGAGATATGGGTAATGTCACATTAAGGCCACAATCAACGAAGTAGAGAATTGGTTTAAGGCCATTATCGCCACCTCTGACAAGTGACTGAAGCAATATCAACTATTATTAGAGAATTTATATATTCATCATTATCAGGGAATGAGATTAATACCATACCATCCTCTGCAAATTGGTTTAAGGCCATAACTACCATTATCTGAAAATATGGTTAAGGATATATTCACTATCCTTTGAGTATTTGCAGAAATTGACACTTTTTTTGTAAAAGTCATATGCCTCACTTCCTAGGGTATTAATATATATTTCAGGGATTTAGTAAAGCTAAATTCACCATTATCAAAGAATTGGCTAGATCCATATTCCCAGAGTTTGAAGCTAGATTACATTATATTCACAAGAGTAAAAAAGCTAGATAAAAGAGTAGTGACTAGAGTAAAAAAGCTAGATAACAGTGTATTCACAAGAACCTATGGTACCAATGTGTGACCCAGGAGCAGACCATTTTCTTCCAGAAGGATAAAATCTATCGTAAACACTGTAGTGCACCCCAGTGTTCCTCTTGTGTTGTCCTCCGTGTGATCAACTATGTCCACATCTACCTAATCCAGCACCGGATGGGAGATAATAATAATATAAAAATAATAATTACTCTTTATTGTCCGTAATACAATGCAAAATGGAAATTTGTTGTGTGCAAATAGCACCCGGCAGCCACAGTGCAGCGCCAGTTAAAGCGTTGTTCTGTCCTTATAATGCTAAGTGTCAAACAAGGCAGCAACAACTCCCATCTTTTAACGTTTGTTGGTATGAACCCCGGTCTTGAAGGTGATGAGCGGACACTCTACCAACTGAGCTACAACCCCGGCCTCTTCTTGGCTCAATTACCTTTGCTTTGATAAGAAATATGAAACCATTGGACAATTTCATTCAACCGAAAACAAGGTCATGGTTCGTTCCTAGCATATGACTAAACAGATTGGGACGTAAAGATATGGACGAAAAAAGTACAAGAATTGGTATTATGGAAGGAAGTGTTATCCTAAATATCATAATGTTATATCAAAGTGTCGTATTGACTTTGAAAATGAGGCCAAGTCCACCCAAATAAACTGGTGTCTGCGTATTCCCCAAATGACGACTGGTACCGAATTTGCAAACTCTTGGTGCAGCAGTTCATGAGAAATCGCGCAAACAACATTTACTTAACTATCAAAGTTTTGTAGTAACCTTGTAAAGGATGTCAATTTGAAACGATAAAAACTTTAAATGATCAATTTGAAATGATAAAAATGATGTCAAATGTGAAATTGACTGGCGTCTGCGTATTCCCGAAATGAAGACTGGGTTCAAATGTGAAGACTGTAGGTGGGACGAGGTGGGACGGACTGATGTACGGACGTACGGAGCTAAATAGTATGTCCCCCGCTCCGCGCTTTGCGGCGGCGGGGGGAAATTACTAGATGCCATTAACATTAACTCCAACGAGAAGAATTAATAGAAGGACACAAAACGCTCATTGCTTCGTTTGTACCATCACGTATTGCGTATCACATGTGAGACCTGAATTATGTGACTGGATATGGATTTTAATTTTAAAAACCTAAAACTAATTAGATTTCGTGATATTATCGCTTTCATGATTTATGCTGATAATAGTCTGACTCAACGAACCTGCACCACTAAGAGAGGAAAATGTAGAAAAATAACATCATGTTAGTCTAAATGACTAAAAAAGACTTATGATTGAACATTTTTTATTGTCAGCACTGCATGAACCATATTAAATTTGCAGAACTAAACCTAACTAGACCACGGTTCAACATTTACATATCATCTTATTTAATCCATACATTTGAAAATAAAGGAATCACTCATCATGGTAATGGTTTTTTTGTCTTTAACCTATAAACGATTTCAATATGTCCTTTTTCACAGCGACATGTGTATTACTGAATTTCCCTTAACCGAGCATCACTATTAAAATAATACATGTAGTTTGTTTTATGGTTTTGTTTATATTCTCTCTTCTGTCAGATAGGTTTCTGACGAACCTGATGTCGATATCACCGAAGAAGGGAAAATGTCATAACATGACCTTTAAACAAAATCAGATTGTCTCATAAATTACAAATCAACTGCGATCATTGATCTGATCTTTATTAATGCTGTCAATCTTGAGTGAATGTTTAAATGAATGTACGTTAGTTAATTGTCACAGGGTGTGTTTCCAGTAAGGTCTAGTTTAAAAAGTAGATGAAGTATGTTGTTGTAGATGATGGTTCAAGGAACATACATTTATGTTATAATTTATGTTGTAATTTGCGCTTCTCTTACTTCCAAAGGCTGAATTGAGTTGATTAGACTCCCAGAATAATTCTAAGTAGAAAAACAACCCTAAAAATCTACTATTGTCCGGATTTTGTTCTGGAACCATGACAGAAACAACCGTTTACTTTAAGGATAGCTACAAGTAACACTAATTACAGAATAAGACATTGGGCAAAAAACATTCCAAGATTAACCTTTCATACATATTAAGAGTAAGTTCAAATAATAGTTAATACAAAAGAACTTACTATAATTTATTTAACCATACAACCCAGACTAATTACTATTATATTCATTAACACATCATGAACTTTTAGTCATAGATTGTGTTTACTGTTAACTTAGGTATTGAATATCCCTCCTTACAACTTGTGCAATCGTCTCATTTTATAGAACACAAAACCAGAATTATCTGTTTGTGTCAACTACAATGTCCGTCCAATGTATGACTCTTCAAAATGGATGTGAATGTTACCTATGTGGTGTTGTTGTGCCGTTTAGAGATTTCAACTCCAATTTGCCCATTGTCAAACTCCAGGCAGATAAAGTCTTCTGTGTAAGCTGTTTTCCACTTAGCCTTGTTTACCATATACCGTATTCATCCTAATAAACGCCCTCTCCTAATAAACGCCCCCCTAAGCCATTTTTGACTCGTGGAAAATGACCCCTAATAAACGCCCCCCATTTGTATCGACTTACCTTACTGATATTTCACTGAAGAAAAGTTTTCAATCTTGCTATCAACCTCTTATGTCCAGGAAAGTGTAAGGTACATGGCATTTCCAGTCCCCCGGCGACTGTCGAATGTCTGTAACGATCAGTCACTACACTTTCTATGCTACCGCAATGCTTTAAGAAACAGGAAAATGTCTTGCTCAACTCTCTTGGAAGATTTCCCACAACTAGATTTAACTCTTCTTTACATTTATTTGATACACTTATTTTGATTAAAACTCTGAAATAAAATCGATGTTTCTTTTTCTTTTGGACATCAACAGACATTTTTTTAAATAAACGCCCCCTTTTTACGATTTTTTAAAGTCAATTTAATAAACGCCCCCTTTTTCCAATTTTTTAAACGCCCAGGGCTTCTATTACGGCGAATACGGTACTAGTATACTGTGTGCTTATCTTTATGAAAATGATAATAAGTGATGTAACTGACAGTTATTGTCCAAGACGGTATGTTGATTGTACTGCAAATTCAAAACTATGTCCTAAGGAATAAAGGGCGGGATAGCGCAGTGGTTAGCGCCAGTAGAGAAAATTCTACACGCAGTAAGGTTTGGGTGCAATGCTACACTGAATTTCAGCGTAGTACCATCTATGGTTCGCTAGTTCCAGCCGATGCTTGCAAGTTTCACCACAATGCATAGCCACATGGCGTTGCGGGCTTTCTCCCTGCCGTAATACTAGCAGCCGCGATATAAGTGAAATACTTTTGAAAGCGGCGTCAAACCCCAACTCACCTCACCTCACCTTCAGTCAAATTTTTCTGATGTTTACTCTCTTCTACATATAACCTTACTTCCCGTGAGAAGCAACTCATTTTATTCAAATAAAAATAGCCTGATTGAGGACTCTAACATAGTAAACTCATTTTCTATGGCCTTGAGCTCGCCCCCTGTAAAAATACAGTTTGAGCACTTTGCAAATGAGATGGACTTTCTTAATCTGCTTTGTTGCGTTGATAACGTTGCATTGCTGCAAGCACAACTATGTTCCACACACGCGATGCTGACGAGGTCTGTTTAGCTTGTGTCAATCACGTTCTCGTTGAAATCTTAGGACGTGGAGAAGAATACGAATACTGCATCATACAGACAGGAGGGCACATATTTGGAGGCAGAGGGGCACGGCATATGATCAGAAGAACATTCAACCTTAAGTTCCATTCGGAGGTGGATCCGTCATGGTATGGGGCTGTGTTCCTGATGATTGCAAGCTTGACCTTGTCACAGTTGAAGGTACACTGAAAGGACTGAGGTACATTGTACCAGAACCTGATCCTGGATGGTTCTGTAGTCCCTCATTTCGACAACCACGCTCTCACCACAAGTCCAATCTTAATGGCCATGGACGATAATACCAGACCACATCGTGTACAAGCCGTTGTTCAGCATCTCCAAAACAATGTCGTTGAGACACTACCGTGGCCGGCCAAAAGCACAGGGGCTTGTATTGTCGAAACAAGCGATTACAACGAATATGAAGTCGACGATCCAGCCCCATATATTATAAAAAAGTAAAGGGATGTAACGGGGTCAACACCCCATGTCCGTTTGAAATTATATCACAATGTTGTCATCATATTATCATTAAATGTTATATACCACGGCAAAGACAATACATTTGTCTTTAAAACAAGCCACCAGACGTAAAAATCGAACAAATAGTAACAAGGATATGACTTTTCAAAGCCAAATATATTAGCACATTGCTCATGTGAGCCATTTGCCTAGCCCACCAAATTGATAAAATATTCGCTTGAAAAAAAATATTATAAAATACTTTATAATATCCTGTCAGCTAATAGTGACCCATTTACAAAGCCCAGTATTTGGTGCCTCAGATCGCGCAAGAATTATAACACGGGGTGCACTGTAATTGACGTACCAGGGGTTTTAGATAATCTCAAGTTTCAATTTCAATCTCAATTTCTCAAAAAACGTGCTACTGCCTCTTTACTGTGTAAAAAGAACCAACTACAAGTACATGAGCACAAATTCATCCAATTCGAAAACTCAGTGTGCGTTAGTATATTGGATGGTCCAAAAAACTCCAGGAGGCTGAAGTTTATCAGTGTAGCTTTTGATGGGAGTAAAGGCTTGTGAGATATGAACCGTATGTAAACTGAGAGATAATCTGAATTGAAACAAATACTTTCACACCATAAACTTTTGCCTTGGGTGAGTGAGTGAGTGAGTGTTTAACGTTGTTTGGGCAGTATTTCAGCCATTGGAGGCAACCTTTGCAATGCGGCCAGGTAGTGCATAACAAACTTGGTAACCTCTCTTTAAATCATAGGATAAATAAGAAATATTTACAGAAGACCAACTCGGATGATGCACCACCGGGTGGAGTAAAAATGAGTATACAAAACCGACATTAAAAGAACCTCACCTTCAGCCCCAACGAGAAGAATTAACAGAAGGGCCCAAACCATAGCTCCAGTCATCGTTCTAGTTGTATTGTGAGTATCGTATGTGAGACCTGCGGTATTTTATAAGTTAAGGTAATTTGATATCGATTTTAAGTTTGAAAACCACAAACTAATTAGATGTCGTGGCATAATTGCCTTCATGATTTATGCAGATGATAGTCATACTCGACGAAACTGCACCACTTAGAGAGGAAAATGTAGAAAACTAACATCACGTTAGTCTAAATGTCTTAACAAAAACTTATGATTGATAAGTTTATATTTTTCAGCACTGAATGAACATTTTTAAATTTGCAGAACTAGTTTGAAGTAAAGTATCGCTCAGGTAATTTATGTTCATATTTACTAATAATAAACTAGAAAGAAAATAAACTCTGTTGTTTTTGTTTCGATTCACATATCGACTAACTCAAGTAAAGTTAAGCGTATGCACTAGGCATCACATGACATGACATCGTTGCAGATGATTCAAGGAACATATATCATATAATGTTATACTTTTTGTTTTAACTTACGTTCCTTTTACATTCAAAGAATTGAATTGGTTAAGCTCCAAAAATAAAATTAAAAATTAGGGAAAATATTGCAAAAACTATTTAATTTATTGAAGACTCATTTGTTTGAATGCTTGTTCTGGAACCATGACCCAGACAGTCGTGCAGCATATGGATACCTACCAGTAACAGCTGCAGAATGAAACATTGGGAAAACATTCAAAGATTTACTTTTGGATTCATAATATTTTGATAACACATAGAAACTTCAAATTTATCAAAATATAAACTCGCATTTTCATCTTAAGTAATGATTCTGTAAGAAACTTTCTAAGAAAATTTACATAACGGCACTAGAATTTTATGTTTGGGCAGATTGACAGCATTGAAGCATTGGATAGTCACTGGTTCCAGCTTGAACATTCTGAAAAAATGTGGGTGAAATTTTACACATAAGTAATCTACATTATCATGTTTTGTCTAAATTAATATACCTTACTGATGGCAATATATATATATATATATTCAAAAGTAAAAAAACCACAGAGCCGTTTTTTTCTCCAACTAGTTTCATTCGCATCATCAGGGAGAATGACAGTTGTGACGTTACAATGTCACAATGATAGTGACGTAACAATGGTATGACGTCATAATATAGCAAGCGGTAGCGGACTCATTGTATATGTAGGCCCAACAGAGTAAATAATGTATAACATAATTACATTATTAAACATTAATTTTAGGTTTTAATATTTTGATAAAATAGTCTTCTTTGAATTGTCTTACCATTGTATCATTTGTTTCCATTTTGTAAAAGGGAAATATTTGAATTTAATTTCTTTATTTTTTGCACAGGTGTCCAAGTGCGCACTGAGTGGTATACAACGAGTCTCTGGACATTTTATTTGTTGTTTATGTACTCGGACTCTGTCTCTGAGACACTCAGTTTGTCCTATATATTCACAAGAACACCCTTGACAAAACGATGACAAATATAACGTTTTTTGCTGAACAGTCAGTATTGAAGCGCACATAAAATCTCTCTGTTTTGTTCTTAAATTTCACACTCGAACCTTCTTGTAAATATGGACATGTTCCACAATTTCCTCTGTTACACTTGGAAACTCCGTACTCCGGAGGAGTACTGTTTATCTCAAATTTAGCCTTAGTTAACAGTTGCTTTAAATTTTTACTCTGGCGTTTACTTTTGATAAACTTTACATTATCAACAATTTTGCACATTTTTTCATCACACATTAAAATAGGTGTATTTTGTTTTATATTGTTGAACATATCCGGATTGAGTGGGTTATGAGTTGAGACATATGCAATGTCGATTGTTTCGGATATTTCCTTCTTCTTTACTTGTAAGAGTTCTTTTCTATCGATGGATAACGCCTTATTAATTCCATCCTCGACGAGAAATGGTGGGTATCCTCTTTTATGTAGTAAAACTTTGAGTTCTCCGAGTCTGAAGTTCCTTGTATCTTCATTAGAACAGATCATGCAGATACGTCTGGATAGGTTGTAGGGGATACTTCTCTTAGTATGTGATGGGTGACATGATGAAAAGTCCAAATATTGCTTAGTATCGGTAGGTTTATAATATATGTCCGTTTCTAAACATCCCTCCGATATTTTCACAACAGTATCCAAGAAAGAAAGTTCACTGTCACTTGTTTCCATTGTAAATACAATGTGTTCATTCATGCTATTCAATGTCTTGTGGAATGTATCCAGATGGGTCTTACTAAATGGCTATAATACAAAACAGTCATCTAAAAATCTGCGCCAATTTTCAATGAAGTAATTACAAATTTCACTTCCTAATTTTTCCTCTAACTTATCAACTAAGTTATTTTCAATATATCCTAGTACTAAGGTTGCGTAAGTTGGCGCCATTTTTGTACCCATAGCTGTACCTTTAATTTGTCTGTAATGTACACCATCAAAGAAGAAAACATTGTTGTTCAATATGAAATTTACACTTTTAAGTATAAAATATATGCTAAATCTATCAGATAATAGCTCTGGATGTTTATCGATCCAATATTCTATTGCTTCCAGTCCCAGTTTATGAGGAATATTAGAATATAAACTTTTAACATCAAAAGTAACTAAATTTGTATGATCAGGTATAGTTTCAGGTAGAAAGTTTAGGAAATCCATTGTATCTCTTGTATAACTTTTTACTTTCGTAAGATAAGGTTTTAAAAGATTATCAATGAAGTTACTCAAACGGTGGGTACCACAGCTTGGACCGGCAATGATAGGTCTTAAAGTAAGATCTCGAGGATGTTCACACTTGATATAGATTTCTGAAGAGTTTGCACATGTTTTAGTTATATCTTTGCATTTATGAATTTTAGGCAAACCATAAAAATTACTTTCCTTACAAGAAAAATTTGTCAGATAGTCGAATTCCTTGTCGCTCATTTCATCTGTAAAGGTTTTAAGAAATTTACTAAGTTTTTTCAATACATATATATCCTCTGTTTCCTCATAACTTTCAGTATCATTCAACATATCTAAGGACATTTTAGCATAATTTTCAACATCCAATATCACAATTGCGCCGCCTTTGTCTGCCTCTTTAATAACAATACTTTTATCATTACATAAATTGTAAATAGCATTTCTTTCTGATAATGAAATGTTAGCTTTATTCTTATTTGTAGCATGAACGGTAGGAATATGAGAAATAGTGTCAATGTATCTATCTAAATTAACATTCCTACCTTTTCGAGGGATCCAGTTACTTTTGTTTTTAACAATGGAAGGGTCTTGAATATTATCTTTATCATAAAAATACTCAGCATTGCGTAAATGTCGACTAAATTCACCAATGTCTTTCTTTTGTTCTTCCGTATTTGGCCGATCTGGTGAAGATGTAAACTTTAAACATTTGCTCAAAATGTTTATTTCATTGGGTGTCAATTCACGACTTGAGAGATTTTTTATTTTTACATCCTCCTCTTCATTTGATTGCTTCGTATCCCCCTCTGAGTTGAACTTCTTCCCGGTACTAAAAAATGGTTGTTAGTTGTAGATGATCCGTTCTTGACAGGTTTCTGCTTCTTAAATGAATCTTGTTGTTGACCCCTGTTTTTTGGCGCCTTATAATTCGGATTCCGTTTTCCTACCCGGGTCCAGTTTCCATTGTTTGCATCTTTATGGATAACTTTCCCGTTGTTGGTCCGGCTGCCGATGTATGTGGTTTTTTTCCCTACATACGGGTTTGTGTTCACTGACTCCTGACTCCTGTCTTGATGTCGAAGTCCTAGTAGGCTTGGTTTTATTCTTTAACCAGGGATTGCCGTCCACAACATTTGCAGTGAAATCAGCGGCATATTTGTGAAGCCAGGAGAGCGATTTCGACCAGCGTTTGATACACATTAAATCCCACTTTTTTTGAAAAATTTCCCTTGGTTTTCCTCGGCTGATTCTACTAATCTCATCTCTCATTGTTCTGTCGCACTCTTCAAATTTTACTTGATGGGATTGTGCCCTCATTTTCAAGAGTTCAATTTCAATTTGAATGT